>BQNB010015614.1:0-72952 GCA_026074375.1 Tanacetum coccineum
TCTGCTTCCAAGAAATTGACAACCACCAGTTGTGGATTTCCTGTCAAGATTGGCCCCAGCATAGTCACTGTCTGAGAAATCTTCCTGGTCAAAAAAGGATTCTCTAGGATACCATAAGCCCAAATTGGGTTTGCCCTTAAGGTACTTAAAGATTATCATCACAGCATTTAGGTGTGAAGTCTTGGAGTGACCTGAAAACGAGAACAAGCACATACTGCAAACATTATACTAGGCCTAGAGGCAGTTAAATACATGAGAGAACCTATCATGGATCTGTATAAGTGTACATCCACATCATCAGCTTCCTCATCTTTTGTCAATGACATCTTGGTCTCCATAGGGGTTATTGCAGTTTTCACACTAGCAAGGTCAAAGTTTTTTAGCATATCAGCAACATACTTGTCTTGAGAAATAAAAATTCCATCTGTCTTTTGTTTGACTTGCAATCTAAGGAAGAAGATGAGTTCACCCATAGAACTCATTTGAAATCTGCCTTTCATCAAGGCCTCAAATTCGTCACACCAAGACTTTCTAGTAGAGCCAAAGATGATATCATCTACATACACTTAAACCAGCATGATATCCTTCTTATCTTTCTTAATAAATAAAGTCTTGTCAATAGTACCCCTTCTGTATCTATGCTCCTCTAGAAATGTTGATAAAGTAGCATACCAAGCTCTAGGGGCTTGATGAAGTCCATATAAAGCTTTGACAACCTTATAAACCTTCTTAGGATGATCCAGATCAACAAAACTAGGAGGTTGGGAAACATACACCTCTTCATCTATAGTGCCATACAAAAATGCACTTTTGACATCCATTTGGTATACTATGAACCCCCTAAATGAGGCAAAGGCTAAAAATAACCTGATAACTTCTATTCTTGCCACAGGAACAAAAACCTCATCATAGTCAATACCCTCCTCCTATCTGTGACTTTGGGCTACTAATCTTGCCTTATTTCTAACAACTACTCCTTTTTTATCCCGTTTGTTTTTGTATACCCATTTTGTTCCAATCACCTTTGCTCCATGAGGTAGATCTACTAGAATCCATACCTGTTGCGGCCTAAACTATAACAACTCATCTTGCATAGCTTCAACCCAACTGTCATCTTTTAGAGCTTCAGAAAACTTTTTAGGTTCCTCCTGATCTTTTAGAGCTTTAAACAAACAATGTTCTTGATCTTTGTGATTGTTTCTTTGCTACTTTTGAACATAACTTACAAGTGCATGTGCTCTTAAATTTTGCTGCACTCTGCTTCTAGTTTGTACAGATGACTTAGGATCACCCAGTATTTGACTTTGTGGGTGAATGTTGTGTACCCTAAGAGTAGGAATAGGACTAAAAGCTACTTATGTGGGTAAGTTGTTGAAATCATAGGCCATACCCTCGTCATCATAAGAAGCCTCATCAAAAATCCCTTTCTAAAGCTTGTTAAAGATTGTGAGCTCTGACATATCTAAATCATCTTGATCAGCATGTTGAGTATTAACTGGACCACTACTAGAATTAACTGAGGTAGTACTGGTAGCTTTGTTCTTAGGTAATTCCTTTAAATTCTTTGGAGCAAGTTCATCCAATTCTCTTCTAAAAGCTAGAATTTCAGGAGTATCTTCTGAAATGCCAGTAGAATAAGCCTCCTTCTCTTGTGTTTTAAGGTTTTGAAGCTCTATCAAAAACTCATTTGCCTTTGAATTAGTAGAAGACTTCCTTGGTCCAACTTTTGATGCAGTATGCCTGACTGCTATAGGCACAACAATAAGCTCCTCAGCCTCATCTTCTTCCTCAGAAACATTTGCATTAGGAGTTTATAGTGTACCTGCACTGTTAGTTACTTCTGAAGTACCTGCATGTAGGTTAGTTTGATTCTCCAAAGACACAGGAATATAGTTCATAGAATCGGTTAGATAATCAATATCAAACAACCATCTATAACCTACCCCTTTCACATTAGGTTTTTCTTCAAGAAATTTTACATGCAGATTTACTTCTACCTTTTTGGTTACTAAATTATATACCCTAAAGGCTTTGCTATTTAGTGAGTAACCAACTAAGAAACCCTCATCACACTTTCCATCAAACTTGCCAAGCACACTTAGAGTATCTAAAATGGTAACATGGCACCCAAAAGGTCTTATGTAGCTAATAATTGGTTTGTGGCCAAACAAAAGCTCATAAGGAGTTTTGTTTTGAGGTTTAGTCACTCTTACCCTATTAAAGATATAGCAAGCAGTACTAACTGCTTCTGCCCAAAAAGTAGTTGGTAAGAGTGAGTCTGCTAGCATAGTCCTAGCGGCCTCAATTAAGGTCTTGTTCATTCTTTCAGCAACCCCATTCTGCTGTGGAGTCCTGGCATTGCTATACTCTTGTTTTATTCCCTTGTTCCCACAAAATTCAAGCATATCCCTATTCTTAAATTCAGTGCCATTATCTGATCTAATGATTTTAACCCTGTGATTAAGCTGGTTTTCAATTTGTCTAAAGAAGTTCTGAAGGATGCCACTAGTTTCATCCTTAGTAGCCAAGAAGAATACCCAACTAAATCTGGTACAATCATCAGTAATTACAAGGCAATAACTTGCATGATTAATGCTTTTTACAGAAGTAGGTCCAAAAAGATCCATATGCAAGGTGTGTAATGGCTCAGTGATTGTTCTCTCTAATTTAGCCTTACAGGAGGCCTTGTGTTGCTTACCTTTTTGGCAGGCAACACATGTATGGTCATTTCTAAAAACCTTGGAAGGTAGACCTCTTACAAGGTTTCCCTTCACAAGTTTGTTTAGGTTTTTAAAATTTATATGACCTAACCTCCTGTGCCACAATTTAGATTCATCAGATGTGGCTTTTGCAATCAAACAAGCATAATCTTTTGTAGGAGCAGGTGTCTTCATATCAAAACTGTACATATTGTGTTGCCTAGGGACCTTGAGAAGTATCTAATTTTCATCAGGCATCTTAAAGTCAGGAGACACAACAAGACATTCAGTTTTAGTAAAAAGAACCTTGTGCTGCTTATCACATATTTGTGATATTGAGAAAAGATTAAAATGCCCTAGTTCTTTTACAAAAGACACACTATCAAATTCTAAATTACCAACTCTTATCCTGCCTTTACCAATTATGTAGCCTTTGCTACCGCCAAAGGTAACAGATCCCCCTTTGCATTCTTCAAAATCATCCAGGTGATCCTTGTTACCAGTCATGTGCCCTGAGCATCCACTATCAAATATACCTCTGTCCTCCATGTTCTTGAGTGGATGATCCTGCACATGAAAAAGAGAAATTAGTTTCTCTTAGGGACCCAGGTCTTTTCAGGCTTGGGTCTGCCTTGTGGACCTTTAGCATTTACAGCTCGAACAAAATTGGATCCACTATTACAATTGGAGTTTGGTCTAGTGTTCCTCCAATTATAACCTGCTGAGGTCTTAACATCAGTGCCCCAATTTCCCTTTACAGCATGAGAATAAGACATTTTTGCTGTATTTCTAACAAGGGGTCTTCTCACAGGTGAATGTAATTTTGAAAAATTACTTCATTGATTAAACTTATTCACTTGGGATCTTACAGGACTAAAACTATTTGAGTTACTAGTAGGTACTGGTTGTTTAGGTCTAACAGTATTAACATTAGACCTGACAGAATTAACATTTTGCCTAACATTATTAACATTAGGCCTAACAGGATTACTATTTGGCCTAACAGCATTGAGTTGTACTGGTCTAGGTATAAAGTGTTTAGCATGATTAACCCTGTTTGCATTGTTCCATACTGGTTTTGCCACCCCATTACCAGTATTAAAAACCCTTTGTTTCTTAAGCTCAGCCTCTCTTGCCATTTTCTTTTCATAAAAGTCACAATCTCTGATCAAATGACTTAGGCTGCCACAAACAAAACACTTTTTCTTGATGAAAGAGTAACCTCCCCTAGTTCTCTTTCCATCATTTCATTCCAATTCTTTCCGTTAACTTTAGGTGTCTCTTGATTTTTCATTGGTTGACTAGGAGTTTTTACTTGTGTTACACAACTAGGTTTAACTTCTTTTGGTTTTGGTTCAGACACGACTTTTTCATTAGTTGTAACAGACTTAGACACCTCTTTTTTTACACTTATAATTTCTGATTCAAACTCAACAGAGTGCTCAGAGGGATTTCCAAAAGATTTTGCACTGTCATTTGATTGACAGGTAGAATACTCATTGAATTTGTCATCTGAGACACTAGTTTCAGGCTTTTGAGGTCCTTTTTTTACCATAAATATACAAAGATTCATCAATTTCCTGTTGTTTATGTCTTGTTAGATTTTGTTTGGAGTATAGTCCCTAGTTAAGGGATGTGGATATCTTTTCAAATTATCAGTCTTGAAAATCTATTGTGCAAAGGTTTTTCAACAAAGGTTTCTCTGTGCTCCTGTACAATTTTACCCAGTACGATTCATATTATTCTCTCATAGCTTAATACCTCATTGTTTGATTTTATTCACATACCCCTAAGTCCAACTTTACTATTTGAACTATACCAGAATTAACTAATTTCAATGGTTTTTTGAAGATTTCCTTCCATGTATCTACTGTTTTCTGCAATTGTTCATAATCTTTTACTGGCTTTATCCTATTCTCCCTATTTTTTAAGCTTTTCATCTTTTTCATATAATTCATTTGCCTGAAATGTAAGCTGTTCATTTAGAGATAATTGCTGCTTTTGAAAAGTAACAATTTGAGCTTCTAATTTCTTAACAGCTTGATTATAGGCAAGAATTTTTGCTTCTTGTTCACCTAACTGATTCGTTTGTTCATCACACAGGTTTTAAGTTTATTATATGAATCAATGCAAGTTTTAGAACATAATGATACCTCATTATTTGAGCTGATTGCCATGAGTGCATGATTTGTGTCTACTTCTTCTACTGTATGTTCTCCCCAATTGACAACACCATCATCCATAGTCAGCAAACAGTTCTGATTCTGCTCTTTCTTTCCAGCTCCTTGATCTTGATAAAATGAGTCTCTCTTCTTTCCATCATTTGTCCCCTTGGATGTACATTCCCTAGCAAAATGACCAGTGTTGTGACATTTGAAACATTCAAGCTTCTTTTTGTCAAAACCAACAAGTTTGTTTCCATCAATCCGGACTCTCCTTCCAGATTTCTTATAAAACTTCTTCATTCGAATAGCAATCATTGCTATCTGCCATTTTATGTCCATCTCTTCAATGTCCAAATCATCAATCTGTTCTAGGTCTCCATGAAGCAAGTCCAAGTCTTTTGATTGTTTGACAAAGAGTGAATAGATAACTTCATCAGCAAAACCAGCAGGAACTTCTCTTTCTGGAATATTGTTTGAAGAAGTAGAAGGAGTGTAAGCACTGTAGGCACCAGTATGACCAGACTTAACCTTGTTAGTGCTGCTCTTGCTGTGTGAAACAAAAGCAACATTTTGAGCACTTGCAGATGGTTTTGAGGTACTTGTGAGTTCCTGCTCAAAGACCCTAAGGTTATTATACAAGTCATCAATGGATAAAGTGTCAACATCTGGTTTGGTTCTCATTATCATTGCCAGATTTGACCAAGCTGGGGGCAAAGATCTGAGAAACTTGTGATTTGCATCCTCAGTTGATACTTCAGCACCATGAGCTTCCAACTGTGAGAGTAGTTGTTGGAATCTGTCATATCCCTTTTCTAACCCTTCTGAACTTGATATAGTAAATGCTTCAAACTGTTGTTTTAAAACAGCTTTCTGCATCTTCTTTGAATTTGCATTACCACCAAACCTAGTCCTTATGGCTTCCAAAATTTCTTTTGCATTGTCCATTCCATGAAATCTTCTCAGATGTGCCTTGGGAATGGCCATAAGTAAGATGGTTCTTGCCTTCCTTTCCTTTTCAACCGCATGAATTTCTGCAGCAGATATTGGTAGAAGTACTCTAATAACACCATCTTTTCCAGTTGAAATTCTTTTCTTAGAATTTCCATTCTGAATTACCTTCCAAACATCATTGTCAATATATTCAAGGTAATGCTCCATCTCCATGGCCCATATATCATACTCCTCCTTCTTCAGAATTAGGAGTTTGATATTTGAGATAGTGGTTGTTGTAGGAATGAGTTGTTGTTGTTGTTGTTTTGGTTTATTGGTTGCAATACCATTGTCTGATGCATCTTCATGGTATGATGCTTCATCATCACTAAGATGTTGAGAGAAATCATCATTAACATGTTGAGACCTTTTTCTAGATTTGGAAGTGATTGTTTGTGGTTCTTGTGATTCTTCTTACTCAGAGTCCATCTAGAGGCTCCGATACCACTTGTAGGTCAAAAGTCTTGGATCTATTTAGCCTTTTGTAAGACAATAGCTAACTTGAATAAATCCAAATCAACTGTATGAGAGACAATGACCATGAATACTATGTTCTAATGCAGAATCTTAACACAAGTACTAAGAAGAACACAATGTAAAACTTTGCTACTTGCTATTAATATCTATTAGAGATCTATTTCAATCTCATACACTATGCCGTAGGGTTCCTTTTATACACCAAGGAAACCCTAATGGGCTTTACAAACGTGTGAAAGGATAATGCATATTTATCCTAAGAAACTATTATAACTCTCCTTTACACTAAACAGACCTTAACCAAACAAGGCCAGTACTAAACTATAGTTACTGCCGAGCTTAAACTTAGTACGGGCAGACTTAACTATGATCTACCAACTTAACTCTATTTTACAATAATACCCTACATACACTGTCATATTCAAGACCCCTAAAGGAGTGATATACAAAGACCAAAACAACAGAAACAAATTGATGCGAGCTGATGAACTCCATAAATTCAGTAATGGTACGCTTCGAGATGATGTTTCAGACTTCTCTCATGATATATTGCTAAGGGAATAGATGATGGAATAATCTCTCCAAAGAGGAAATGGATAGATTAGACAAACGAAGCTCCAGTATGGTTAGGATATCGACACTTCACCTTTACAAAGAGGAAGTTGATGCGGAATTTAAAGAAGTTTGTTGGTGGAAGAGAATTCAGGAATGACCTCAAGCTGCTGGAACGGACAATATAATTTTGTCATATTGTGTCCTATCTTATTTCAGGTCCATCTCTCGTATATAATAATTCTTATGAATATGTAAATAAATAGTGTAGACTATAATTAGGCATATATAGTGTTTGAGTACGAAATTTCAAGAATTTCTTAGTAAATTCAAAAAATTTCAAATTAACGTACTCAAACACCATGTTATTCCCTCATAATTTGAGGGGGAGCATTAAAATGTTCCAATAATTGGCTTGTTAATAATTGGAAATTTTTTCCCTGAATCTATGAATATTTGAATCAATTGACATCTAAAATATCAAGAGATTTGACATTTTTGATAAGGGAAGAAAATGTGATTAAAATATATGGCTAAAGATGTGAATTTCAAGGACTCAAGTGCAAGCTTCTCCCTTTATGTGCTTAACGTTTTCGAATATCGATGCACATGTTGAGGGGGAGCATTACAATAATTTTAAGGCTGTGAATGACACCAAAAGACCGACCATGCATTTAATTATTTGGAGTAATAAAGGGGGTTAGGTATAGGTATTCTTTTTCCCGACTATCCAGCCAAACCAGAGGGGATCTACCCAGTGGACAATCCACTAGTTAGTGTAGAAGTCACATAAGTATGGCTATATAAAAAGGAGTAAAAGTGAGAATAAGGGAAAAGTGCCGACTGAGATGGAACTAGTACTGGAACAAACCCAACAAGGTACCAGTTATGAAGTCTCGATAAGCACTGAAGGGGTTGAAGAATTAAAAACAGAAGTTAAGATAAAGGGTGAAAAGAAAGAAGCCCTCCTTACACCTAGGCAAAAACCGGGTCAATACATCTGCTGTCAGTATCACAATGAATGATATGTTGCATAAAGACTGAAATCAATGGACCCAATGATGTAATATGCACACCCTCCCTAGCCACTCAGAATCTCTCAAAAAATATTTTTTTTTTCATTTCTCACATGGAATATAAAACCATTTCTATTGACTTTTCTCACCTCCGAGTTAGGGTTAGATATTAAAATGAGGGGTTTTGAGCGAGTGTGGCACGCTCGGAAGGTCCTGGTGCGCGATGAAACTAAAAGCCGCTAAGAGGTGTGTGGCGACCGTAAGTAGTGAGGTACGGGAGACGCGTCGAGAAGGACGTGATCTGAGGTGCGTAGTGCCATCTCTGTAAGACGATTGTGGACGCCATGAGGTCGACGACTGCGTGTTGACACTCTGTACTAAAATATGCTTTGCTAATTTCACTATACAGTGAAATACAAGCAACACATTATAATAAACTAAGTCGACATGTTCGTGGAAAAAATGCTCGAACGAGACATGCCAATTCTGCGTTCGTAACCTCTCTCATAACATTGCCAGAACAAAGCATCGGATGCTGCGCGCTTCGCAAACTTTTCCACAGTGAAGATGGAAATCTCTTGAGCCAACATCGAAACAAGCACTTGGAGGTACTTAATAGATCCAACAAGATTCGAACTTATGATACTGGATATCGATTTGGTCCAGCTTATGAATTAACGAATGAATTTTCAAAAGATTAAAACTGTTGGTGTGTCATAAAAACCATTTGCATCTTGACACACCGAATGATTTTCCAATTCAATTTTCAATCTTATGTACATGGGAAGCCTCACAAGGGTATCTGGACATAGGAAAGCTGAACACGAATTGACGGCTTAATCGGGAAGATAGTAACTTATCGGTTCACTCTTACCGTGTTGTCTACTTTAAGATGCTCCGGTAATGAGAACGGCTAGTGCAGCTGCGAAACCCTGCCAAGGAGATTCTTTGGAATTCTACCTTATCACAGGCAATATTTATACTGAGAAACGGGGAACCGTGGTTGTTACAACCGTATTCGACGAGGTGACAAAGCCATTTTTCATCCATATATGTTGTTTATCACTAACTCATTTATGCAGGTTTCCTGATGGTAGTAGCAATTTCTCGATGACGAGTCAAAGCCAATACCACATGCTCATACTCGACCGATATATATAAAGACATCATAAAAGCTTAAGTACATGTTTCAAGACTTCCGCTACTCTGATACCGTACGTGTTAGGAATTCAGTTTTTAGTGAAGTAACGATCATTATCGATCTTACGAGCCTTTGTAATAGTTTGACAATTTTATGTATTATTTAGTAAGCTAACCGGGCCAAAGCATAGAAAACCCATGGCAAGCCCATGGAAAGCCCAGTTTACCCTTTGTATAAAAGCCCTCTCCACACATGGAGAGGGTGTTGGTTGAAACATTTTACACACACTCTTTAGTATGTTTCTCCCATCCATCTATCTCTCTCTCGATCTTTCTCTCTTTAGATATCATATGTGTGAAAAATAGGAACCTACAATTAGTATCAAGAGCCTCGGGTAGATTAGTGATTGTGTTTGCTTATCTAGCTTATTTCAAGCTTATTTTTCTTGCAAAATTCATCCTTGTTTTTTGTCTTGAAAAAAAAACATGAATTGTGGCTTTGTTTGTGGATAGATTTGAAAAAGACGTGTACTTTTGTGTTTAGAACAAGCTCAAGTAGCTTATCTTGAATTCCATCACTTAAATCATCAAATTAATATGTACTATTTAGTCCCTCCCTAGCTTTTTAGAAAGTTTTTGAAAAAATTTCATACTAGAGAGTTATCTTGTGTTCTTGATAGAGAGTTGTGTATTTGCTATCATCCAAAACAGGTACAACAGGTACAAAAGCAACTCGTGTACTTGCTCGATAGTGACTTTTTGGAATCATTCATTTTCAGAGAGTTATCGAAGTAGAGAGTTATCGAATCGGAGAGTTATCGAAGCAGAGAGTTATCGAAGCAGAGAGTTACCAAAGTAAAGAGTTATCAGATAGCGAGTTATCAGAGTAGTGAGTTAGCAGAGTAGAGAGTTAACATAAGCAGAGAGTTAGTAGAGCAGAGAGTTATCAGAGTAGAGAGCTAGCAGAGTAGAGAGTTATCAATATCGAATATCAAAAGTAAGAAGTTATCAGATAGCGAGTTATCATAGTTAGATATTTAACAGAAGTAGAGAGTTAAAAAGCATAGAGTTATCAGAGAAAGAGTTAGCAGAGTATAGAGTTATCAGAGAGAGTACAGTACATTGAAGAAATTTTCCAAGGTCAAATTCAAACGGTATGCTGCCCAAATTTTTCCAAAGTAGCGAGTTGATAGAGACTTTCATATAGCGACTTGACGTTCATTTTAGTGAGTTGTATTAGCGAGTTATGACAGAGACAAATGAAAACCTTATCTAAGCAATTACTAAACCGTTTACTCTACAAATCTTAAACACTCGTTAGCGATTTGTCATAATTCCCTAAATACTTAACCATTTCCGTAGAGGTTTGACGCTTCAGACTTTGACAAACTCGAACCACAATCACAATCAAGGACTTAAAAGACAATAATTCAACACAAGCAAACCTTAATCAAAATCAATTAACATTTACGGTTTTCTATTGATTTTGTAAAATCCCGCGAAAGACACAATTCTTTCTTGGTTTAAATCATAGATTTGTAAAATCCCGTGAAGTATAATTTCATTAATTTAACCACATCATCAATCACCTAATCTACTTTAGATCCTTAATTTCATTTCACACATCAAACTTCAATGGAATCTTTGAATTCAAATTCACAAGAGAGAGTTGCATCAGTTGCAACAAATGGAAGACAAAGCAAAGGAAATTTGCATGACATCTTTTCGACTACTTCCATTCATTTCTCTAGGTTCTTCATACAATGAATTAAAAAATTAATGAAGATTCGAACGGCATTTGCGACACTCTTTATAACAAGATTCAGACTTTCAACATCTCAATTGTTACTTCACTTGGATCACTTGAAAAGCAACTTTTTTTTTTGACAAAAGATTGATTTTAAGAAGATTGATCCATGGCTAATCTTTAGGGTGATCAACAAACATGTTAGATGTTCATCGATTCGCAATTCAATTGGGATGTATGACATCAATGACAGAAAAGTATTTTACTGAATATACTCGAATCGAGGTTCGACAATTCCATGATTCATTAATCCAACACATGGAATCTGTTAAGAAGTCCATTGATGAAAGAGCAAAACTGAAATGATAGTATGATAGAAGGGTGAATAAAAGACTGATGCAGATGCAAGAGGGTAAGGCTGTTTTGAGTAAAGCTTTGGATGCTAGTTTAGTATTTACAGAATGCAGTGGGACAAAGTCAGATGAGCATATTACAAGCAGCGGTTTAGGGACTTATATCACTCATGTTGTGGATGCAGATATCAGACCAGTAAATGACCAAGTATCATCTGCTGAGGTACATTTGACTGCTCAACATAATGTCCTTGCTAATGAACAACAGCATACTGATCAATCTGAACCAAGTTATGATACATATCTGTTGGAAAAGGTTGATAGCAACACCACTCTGGATTCAACAAATATGAGTCATAGGGGAGGAGAGATTGACCAGGATGCTGAACAAGATCAAGTAAAAAGTCCTTTGCTTAAGGCTGAGTTTCTCAAAACGAATGATATGGTTGAAAAAGAAGTTTATAATGAACTTTCAAACAGATTTTTACAACTTGAAAAACATTGTATTTCACTTGAAATTTCAATGCAACAAAAGGAAGAAAGTTTTTCAATCACAACATGTACGTAATCAGGAGTCTCCCTGGGTCGTTGAAATTTTTTTGAGATCAATGATTTGAAAGCTCAGCTACAGGCCAAAACCACACTAATTTGCAACTTGAAGAATCAAATTAAAAGTGTGAAGGAAGCAAGTAATGAAGCCAAACTTAAAAAGGAAATTAATGTTTTGGAAACAATAAACATTGAACTGGAAAGTAGTGTGGCTAAATTACTTGCAGAAAATGAGCATTTAAAACAGACTTACAAAGAACTTTATGATTCTATCAAAAAGACACGAATTCAGACGAAAGATCATAATGACTCACTGATTGCTCAAGTAAATAGTAAGACTGTTGAAAATGCTGATTTAAAGGCTCAGATTCAGGAAAAGGTTTTTGCGAATGCAGCATTAAAAAACGAATTAAGAAAGTTAAACGGAACTAGTGTGGATACTAAGTTTGCAAAACCATCAATCTTGGGAAAACCGGTTTTACAACCACACAGAAACCAATCAGTTGTTAGACAACCGAATGCGTTTAAATCTGAACGACCTAACTTTTCAAAACCACGGTTTGCCTCCCAAGTTGATGTGATTAACGTTTTGTCAAAACCAGTCACTCCTCATTATTTGCCTAAAGTTCAAGAATATGTGCTTGCAAAACCTCATCACGTGATTACAATTGGCTCATCTAGGAATAGTCAAGAAGAATATTATGGTTCAAATGATATGGCTCATAATCACTATCTAGAGGAAGCTAGGAAAAAGACACAAGAAAGAAATAGGAATTCAAAACCTAGTGTGATGCCTTCTGTTAGATTACAAAACACTGCTAATGGTAGTACTCTAAACCCTAAGAGAACGAGTCAAACATCTAGGTTGTGCCCAAAGCAGATCACTCTAGGAATTCTAGTTCTTTTTCAGATTCCAAACATTTCTTTTGTTCTACATGTCATAAATGTGTCTTTAATGCAAATCATGATGCTTGTATAACAAAACTCCTGAATGAAGTGAATTCACGTAAGGTTAAACCCCATAAGACTAAAAACAGTAACAACCCCGTAGAACAAAAAAGCCATACTCAGAAACCTGGTAGGCAGATCTCTTCAGGACATAGGTTTTCTCCTAAAAAGACTTCCACTGTGTATGAGAAAACATCTCCTAGGTCTTGTCTTAGGTGGATATCAACGGGTAGAATTTTCAAGCTTGTTGGTCTTAGGTGGATACCTACTGGAAAGATGTTCATCGATAGCACAACTAAGGTTGGCAGTGAACCCCCAAATGGTTCAAATAAGGATATCACTAACCCATATGAATGCGATCAAACTCTTAATGTCAGTGCAGGTACTCTTAACCTAAGTGCAGGTACATCTTTTAATCCTAATAAGGAAAGACTCAGAGTTTGGTTGCCGAAAAGACTGATATCTCATAAACTAGGGCTTTAAGGAATTCAAATCTGATGAACATGAACGATGACGTCTGTTCACATCAGTTCAGGCCTCGCTCTTCAACGATAAAATGATGTATGTTCACATCAGTTTAGGCCTCACTCTTCAATGACAAAATGACGTATGTTCACATCAGTTCAGGCCTCGCTCTTCAACAACAAATGGCGTTTGCTGACAACACTTCAGGCCTTGCTCCTCAAAAAAAAGAAAGGTGTACGCTTCAATGTGCTTTATCTTTAGAAGAAGAGAAATCTTTTTATTTACGAGTAGTATTATCAACAACTTCTATAAGTTCTCATGCTCGTTTAGTCAAAATGTGGATCAACGCACATTAGCTTGTATTTTAATTCACTTGTTCATCAAAAATGGCAACAACATATGCAATTTTTTAGGGGAGGAAAGTGAATAAAATGAGATCAATATAGTTTAACTCAGATAAGATCTTTTCAATATAAATGTGCTCCCATCCTCAAATGGTCATATGATTAATGACTTCTGAACAATTCAGTTCAGGAGCCGGACCTCAACTAATGACTCCGGAACAATCAATTCAGGACTCGTGCAAAATATTCCATCTCCAACACCAACTGTCCCACCAACAAAGATTGACTGGGATTCATTGTTTCAACCTATGTTTGATGAGTACTTCAAACCTCCACCAAATGTTGATCATCCAGTTCCTGAAGTTCCTACTCCAGTTCCTGCTGCTTCAACTAGTTTACCTTCCTCAACAACCGTTGATCAAGATGCACCGTCGACAAGTACCTCACAAACCATTTCAGAAAAAAAATCCTTAGTTATTCCACAAGGTGTTGAAGATGATTTTGTACGGATATTTAGGCGCAACACATGATAACATCCCTTACTTTTGGTATTTTTCCAATCCAGAACCTAGTTCTGAAGAACAACTTTAACAAGGGGCCATTCTATCAAATTTGCATCATCTTAACCAATCGTTTGATACTCTCACTAAGTTGACAAAGAAACACCCATTGGAAAATGTTATTGGCGATCCTTCTCGATCGGTTTCGATAAGAAGTCAACTACAAAAACATGCCATTTGATGCTACTTTGACGTAAATGGCATTCCAATTCCATTCGGTGGGAAACAGTCTAGTTGAGATCTGCTATCTCAAAGGAATAAAAATGGTGGTAATTCTTTATGTATCCTATGTACATATTTAAAACTAAAATGAAAATACAAAAATATAAAACCTACAAAAACCATAAAAATCAAAAAATAGAAAATACAAATATATTTTTCAAGACATGTCTTCTGAAAATCGATAATATTTACGGACCTAGAAAATGCATTAAATAATGACACGGGCTTTTAAATCACGAGCTCCATCGAGCAGGTTCCTGAAATCACATCCGTTTTTACTACAACTATTCCTCCACCACCTCTTTTCTTCAATCCTCTACTACATCAAGCAACACCAACTCCGACACCAACAGCTTTAGAGACTACAACCTCATTTCTTGCACTTCTAGACTTCGCTTCTGTATTCAAATTGAACAAAAGAGTCACCAACTTGGAAAAAGATTTGGCAGAGATGAAGCAAGTTAACCAGTATGCTAAAGCTCTCTCCTCTATTCCTGCTATTGTAGATCACTACATTGATAACAAGCTTGGAGAAGTTATCCAAAAGGCCATTCAGGTACATAATTTGGACTGTCGAGAATAAGCTTAAGCTGAGAAGTGGGATTACATAGAACTCATTGACACATCAATGAGAGCTATTCTTAAAGAAAAAGTCAACACTCAACTTCCTCATATTCTCCCTCAAGCAGTCTCAGACTTTGCAACTCTTGTGATAGAAAAAATATCAGAGAATCATTAGAGGTTGCAGTCTTGGCAAGGTCTTCCTCTCAACCGAAGTCTACTTATGAGGCGGCCGCATCACTCTTCGAGTTTGATCATACAAAGATACTTATAGACTAGATGGATAAGTACAAATCATATGATAAAGCTGACTATAAAAGGGAGCTTTATGATGCACTAGTTAAATCTTATCAAACTGACAAAGATCTATTTGATACATACGGTGAAGTCTTTACATTGAAGAGGAGTCGAGACGACAGAGATAAAGATCAAGACCCCTCTGCTGGATCAGACTGAGAGACGAAAATAAGGAAGTCAAGCAAGGAAGCTGAGTCATCCAGAGATTCTAGGTCAAAGGATACGAAGTCTTTAAGCACCTCTAAAGACGCCTCCCACTCTCAACATAATCCTTCTGAAAATTTTGCCCATGCAGAGGAGCCAAGTCATACAGTTGATGACTCGGGAGTGCAACAGAATCAAGAGTTTGAAACGGGTAACAATGATAAACAACCCGCTGACAAGGAGGTTTAAGGCTGACTGGTTCAAGAAACCCGAGCGACCTCCAACTCCTGATCCTGATTGTAATAAGAGATAACATGTTGACTTCCGACCTCCTCAGACCTGGATTAGTCAAGTTTCTCGTGCTAAAGAACCTACTACTTCATTTGATGAGCTCATAAATACTCCAATCAACTTCTCTGGATTTTTCCTTAATCGGATCAACATTAAAGATCTGACTCAAGCCATTTTGGTTGGACCGGCATTCGACCTACTCAAGGGCATCAGCAAGAGTCTTACAGAATTAGAGTATTATCTTAAAGAATGTTCCAAGGCCACAACTGAACAACTTTCCTAGCATAACCCTGAAAGCAAGCCATATCCATTCGATCTCAGTAAGCCTTTCCCGTTGATTCCAGATCATCGAGGTCGTCAAATTATCCCTAAGGATTACTTCATCAACAATGACCTGGAATATCTGAAAGGTGGAAGCTTAAGCAGACAATACTCAACGTCCGTTACAAAGACAAAGGCTGCTACTTATGAGATCAAATGGATTAAAGACTTGGTATCCAATCTATAGAGTCCTGTGAAGGTGGTATATGACAAACATGCCTACTGGGGTACTTCACACTAGGGTTCAAAACGTCAACAATTCTACGGGTTTACAAGCAACATGACTTCGTCTAAAGACGTCTACTCCAAAAAACAAATAATTACAGTTACCAGACTTACGATTATGAAGAAGTATGATTATGGTCACCTGGAAGAGATTGAAGTTCGCAGAGAGGATCAGCAGCTATACAAGTTTAGAGAATGTGATTTCCTATGACTTCGCCTACAAGACATAGAAGACATGTTACTTCTACTTGTTCAACAAAAGCTGACCAATCTCACAATAGATGAACGGTATGACTTGAATGTGGCATTACGTATGTTCACCAGACGGATTGCCATTCAAAGGCGGGTGGAAGATCTTCAATTAGGTGTCAAAAGTTACCAAAAGAAGCTCAACCTTACCAAACCAGACACATTCAGATCAAATCTCAGGAACAGAATCGCATACACAACATATTTAGACCTTAAAGGAGTGATATACAAGGACCAGAACAACAGAAATAGATTGATACGGGCCGATGAACTCCATAAATTCAGTGATGGCACGCTCAATGATGTTCAGACTGCTCTTCATGATATTGCTTCGGGAATAAGGATGAAATATCTGCCAAAGAGGAAATGGAGTGGATTAGACAAACGAAGGGCTCGGGTTATGATCTAGGATATCGAAAAGCAGCTCTTTCAAAGGAGGTTAATGCGGAATCTGGAGAAGTTCGTTGGTGGAAGAAAATACGAGAATGACCTCAGGCTGCTGGAACGGACAATATGATTTTGTCATATTTTGTCCTATCTCATTTCAGGTCCATCTCTCGTATATAATAACTCTTTTGAATATGTGAATAAATAGTATAGGCTATAATTACGCATATTTAGTGTTTGAGTACGAATTTTCAAGAATTTCTTAGTAAATTCAAAAAAATTCAAATTAATGTATTCAAACACCATATTATTCCCTCATAATTTAAGGGGGAGCATTAAAATGTTCCTAAAATTGGCTTGTTAATAATTGGACATTTTGTCCCTGAATCTACGAATATTTGAATCAATTGATATCCAAAATATCAAGAGATTTGACATTTTTGATAGGGGAGAAAATATGATTAAAATATATGGCTAAAGATGTGAATTTCAAGGACTCAAGTGCAAGCTTCTCCCTTTATGTGCTAAACGTTTTTCAATATCGATGCACATGTTGAAGGGGAGCATTATAAATGGTTTTAAGGCTGTGAATGATACCAAAAGACCGACCATGTATTTATTTATTTAGAGTTATAAGGTGGTTAGGTATAGGTATTCGTTCCTACGATCTAGTTAGAACCGGAGGGATTTACCCAGGGACATTCCACTAGTTAGTGTAGAAGTCCATAGGTATGATATAAAAAAGGAGTAAAAGTGAGAATAAGGGAAACGTGCCGACTGAGATGGAGCTAGTACTGGAACAACCCCAACAAGGTACTAGTCATGAAGTCTCGGTAAGCACTGAAGGGGTTGAAGAATTAAAAAGAAAAAGTTAAGATAAAGGGTGAAAACAAAGAAGCCCTCCTTACACCTAGGCAGAAACCAAGTCAATACATCTGCTGTCAGAATCACAATGATGATTGCTGACATTAAAGACTGATATCATAGACCCAGTAATGCAATGCACAACCCTCCCTAGCCACTCAGAATCTCTTAAAAGATTTATGTTTCATTTCTCATGGAGATTACACACATTTCTATCGACTTTCTCATTCCAAGTTAGTTGGTATTGAAAAGGTAGCAGTCTGCTCCAGCCTCCGATTACTAAAACCATATGTGCTCTATTGAGTCTAGAGCCAAAAGAGATCATCCATAAATCTCATTAGGAAACTTATCCAAAATATGCTTGCTAATTCACACAATGTGAAAAACAAGAAATATATATCAAGAGTCCTACGCATTATCCGTGTGATTTTGCCAGAACATCCGAGTGATACTTAAGTTTTCACAGTGAAGATGGAAATCCTGCTTGAGCCAACATCAAACAAGCTCTTGGTAGGTGACTTGTGAGATCCTACAAGGATCGAACTTGTGATACTAGATATTGATTCGATCCAGCTTATGCATTGACGAATGAATTTTGAAAAGATTAAAAGTGTTGGTGTATCATAAAAATCGTTTGCATCTTGACACACCGACTGATTTTCCTAAATCAATTTTCAATCTTATGTCCATGGTAAGCCTCACAAGGGTATCCGGACATAGGAAAGCTGAACACGAATTAACGGCTTAATCGGGAAGATAGTAACTTACCGGTTAACTCTTACCGTGTTGTTTGCTTTAAAACACTCTGATAATGAGAACGGCTAGTGCAGCTGTGAAACCCTGTCAAGGAGATTCTTCAGAATTCTACCTGATCATAGGCAATATTTATACTGAGTAACAGGGAATCATGGTTGTTACAACCGTATTCGATGAAGTGACAAAGCCACTTTTGTCCATATATGCTGTTTATCACTAACCCATTTATGAAGATTTCCTGACAGTGTAGCAGTTTCCCAATGACGAGTCGAAGCCAATACCACATGCTCGTACTCGACTGACATATATAAAGACATCATGAAAGCTCAAGTACATGTTTCAAGACTTCCGCTACTCTAATATCGTACGTCTTTCTTGAAGTGGCGAAGTGTTAAAGTCAAAGAATTTAAAAGAAGTTTCCGTCACTCTAAAATCGAATGTCTTTCTTAAATGACGAAGTGTTACAATTAAAGATTTTCAAGAAAGATGTCTTATTCAAGCTTTCAAGACCAAGTATAAGCATGTCGGTCTAAAAGTCACAAGTGCACAAGACTGCGACAAGATCACAAGATGATGATAAGAGATTATGCTTGGTTGATGATCTCAAAGAAGTTCAAGTTTACATACAAGTCATGCCTATCTGAACAAGCTCAAGCCTAAAGTCAAAGATCACTACATCATGTTTATAAGATAAAGTCAAGAAACCAAATCTGCGAGCAAAAGACTAAAGACAAGGCATAGTATGTTAGGTTTAAGTTTCTGTAAAATGGAGTGACCTCCCTTAGGGGGAGATTGTTAGGAATACAAAAGTATCGGCCACTTCCATTAATATCATTAGATAGCTCATATAGTAATATTTGGAAACTAGATAGACTAGTTAAGGAAAAGCCCATGGAAAGCCCATGGACAAGGCCTTACCTAACCGGCCATATGTAGTATTTAAACCCTTTTCATGCTATGGAAAGGGTGTTGGTTGTTTCATTATTTTACATAGTAATACACATTTCTCTTTCACTTTCTCTAACTAGAAGCAGCCTCCCACTCTCTTTCTCACTCTAGATTTCTTAATAGTTCTTTATGTGTTTAAAGATTACTAAGATTCTCCAAAAAGCCCATTTGCTTGAGGACAAGCAAATCCCAAGTGTAGAGGTATTTGATGAGGTGTCATTTTATGCACTTTTTTAGGGTTATTTAACCTCTTAAATCATGCGAATATCTCTAAAATACGTGCTTAATTGTTTCTTTTTGTGTTTTTAGCAATTGGATATATTTTGGAGGAAATACACGTGACTTAGGCTTAATTTGGGAAGAAACGGGACAAGATTGTAACTTTACATGAAGAGGATCAGAAATTGTATACAATGTGTGGAGACGGCGTCAGGATTTCTAGTGACGACGTCAGGATATGCAAGCGACGTCGTCAGAGTTTTGGTGGCGGGGTCAGGACATAACCGACTTAAAGAAGCCCTAGAAGATTTGGTGGGGTGTCGTGATTGTTTTCTATATATACAAACTCAATTTTAGGGTTTTAAAGTGTGGAACTTGTGGGATTCAAGAGTCACACTTATGGTACGAATTTTATCTGGTTTAAGTCGATTTTAGGGTTCTTAAACCCTCTTGTATCTACCTTAACTCCATGTTTTAATCAAGTGAAGTTCTTCTATCTTTTAATCTTTCAATATGTCTTATTGTTTGATTAATTATTGTTCTTTGCTTTCTTATAACATGCTAGGCTAAATTAATTAGTGTTTGCTTATGATTGCATGAAACTTAGTTTGTAAATCCTTATTCTATTGCTTCTTGTTGATGTGTGTGCACCTTAGTCTCTAGAAAACTAGCTTCTTAATTGCTTGCGAAGACGTCTAGGGAAACATGATTGTGCAGAAAGGATACCATCGCAATAGTCTTCATACTACCTTGCCCTAATATGGTTGATCACCTTTTAAGTGATTAAATGCATGTAATGTACTCTTAGGGGCCTTGTAATAGTCTTCATACTAACTTACTTGTCTGTTTCCTTAACGGAATATTACATAGACGGCGGGTTCATTTTATTCGTTCATGAATTAGGAAATGCTTATACACTACATCACAAGGGTGACGGGTAATAGGATTAGGAGGATCAAACTAAGGAGTAATGCATGATTAAGTGAACTCATTTGTTTACCTATACAAGTTTCCACATTAGTTTAGATTTAATTTAGTTTAATTAGTTTAAAACCAAACCCCCTTCAAAACTGAGATTTTAATTGCTTTCATAAAATATAAAAATACAAAAATAATCTTCTTTCAACCCCTAAACCTTAGTTACGTTTAGTTCGAACCTTCACACGCTACTCCATAAAGAGTGATAACAACCCCCGAGTCTTGCCTATACTACACTACAATGGTTAGGTACATTGCCTAGGGAATTATAAAACTCTGTTAAAAACCAAATAAATTTACAAAACAACCCTTGGTCTATGTTTTCAGGGTTTGGTCTTGAGACACTTAGTGTCTTACTTCAAGACCCAAGAATGTATAACTTGGGAGTGTTTTATGCTAACACCAGTGGACCCAACCACCATTAGGGACCAAGTTTTTGAATTATATGTTTGTTATGAGTATGATGGTGTACATAAGTAATCTTTAAGGAAAGGTCATCAAAGCATCAATGGCGGATCTTTATCTTATGGTCGTGAAACTTAAATCATCCATGAAAACTGAGCTAAGTTTTCTTCTTCTGCTTATGAACCCTTGAATGCATTATATTAAAGATTTCAAAAATGCTATGTGAATTTGTTTGATGATAGGTAGCTTTATTTTGTTACAACTTCAAAGTTAGGAGAACTTGAAAACTTAAAGGCGATTAACATAAAGTGAGACTAAAATTACGTGGCATGTGTTTAGGGAATATATTTATGTGCTTACTACTTGAATAACTTAAATACATCATAATCTAAGCTTTAGGCCTTTAAGAACACATAAAAACCATCAACAACTAAACCCAAAAGAAGAAATCTAGTTTTAGAAGTTGCTTTAGTATTTTGGCCATAACTCCTTTATCCGGACTTTGATTTAGTTGATTCAAAAGACCATGGAAAGGGAAAAAGGAGATCTACACTTTGAGAATAAAATTTGATCTATCCTTGTTGCATTAGAGCATCATCAGCGCGTCAGCTGCTGTTAGGATTATAGCAACATTTTTGAAAACTCTCATTTGGCGTCCAAAATTCCTAAAACTTCCTTCCCATACTCCATAAGGTTTAATAAATATTTACAAGCCATAAAACATACAATTGGTATTACTAAAAATGGTACATCACTACCTAATATACTTGCAAATTGGGAGATAACTCCAAACAACAAATTTGTCTTGCATCTATAGTGGATAACTCAACGCTTTGGCATAGGAGGTTAGGTCATGCCAATATACGGTTAGTTCAAAACTTATCTTCCAACGAGCTAGTAAGGAACCTACCAAATTTAAGCTTTGAAAGACACTGTTGTGACACGTATGGTCTAGAGAGTCAAGATAAGGCATACAATATACTAGGAATGAAGTGTCAACTACTAGGGTTTTAGAGTTGTTACACTTAGATTTGTTTGGTCCATATCCAATACAAAGTTACGCAGGTAACTTCTACACTTTGATGATTGTAGACGATTACTCAAACTACACTTGGGTTGTGTTTGTAAAGTCTATGGATGATGTCTTAGATAAGTTAAAAATCTTGTGCAAAAAGCTTGAAAACCTACACGCTTTTTCTATTGTTTCCATTGAAACCAATCATAGTAGTTAATTTGATAAATTTTAATTTGGGAGCTTTTGTGAACAACATGGAATGTCTGATAACTTGTGGTCCTGTTCACTTCTCAATCGAATGAGATTGTTGAAAGAACACATCACAAGTTAAGAAAGACAAGTCGTGTTATGTTAGACGAGCAATCCATTTCATAAAAGTTTTGGTGTCATGCATTAGATACTACAACATACATCTTTATTAGGGTTTACATTAGAAATCTCATTAATAAAACACCCTGCAAAATCCTTAGAAATAGGAAATTGTCATTAGATTACTTTAGGGTCTTTGGTTGTAAAGTATTTATACTTAACACTAAAGTACATCTCACCCAATTCGACCCAATGTCGTACTAAGGTGTGTTTTGAGGATACTTTGAAACTAGTAAAGCATACATAGTGGTTAATAAGGAAACAATGAGAATTGAGGAATTTCTCCATATGATCTTTGATGAGAGTTTGCTTGAGCCCAAGTCATCTCCTTCATATAAGATGATAGGATCAATGAACCTATAGTTCAAGATCTAGTTAGGTCTCCGTCATTAAAAGCTAATGCTTTGGAGTCGGGTTATCCTAAAAAAGTCAAAGAAGCTAGAGGTCACCCAATAGAACAAGTAATTGGTGAGTTAAATGAGAGGACACTTATGTCTAAGACAAAACAAGCTTAGGATTTTCGCATGACATTTTTGAAAGTCTAAATTGCACGAGTCTAGTTGAGGTTGTTCATAGTTGACATGCACCATAGGATGTTGATTTGAGTGAGGTATCGAGAGATAATGTAAAGGTCTAGAAGTTGTTTGCATTACCTTTATATACTTGTGCTCTTAGAGCTTATGTGAAAGGCATAGAAGTTATGCAACATTGTTGTTTTAATGAGATGAAGGATAGATGTCAATACATTATTCAAACTATGGTTGACATTATCTTGGATTATACATGTCAAACTTATATGGTATGAACAAGAAACTTGATATATATCTTATCAATATTGTGGTAATAATCACCTCACATATTTAAATGTGTGAAATTAATCTACTCGTAAAATTGCATGCTCCATCCACCATAATAGACATGAAAGATTGAATAGACAAATTTGATGTCAAAACACGTTGGATCACAACTCACACTTATGTTGAAAATGTTGTATTTGTGTCAACTTATTCATCTTATGTGTTGTATGCTATGTGTGTTAGGCTAGATAAGAAAAGATAAGAATTTATGCAAACATACAAACTACTCACGTAGTTGAAGAGATATCCATATGAATTCGGTATGGTATTTTATAACATACTAAAATACATAAATAATAAACATGATAATATAGTGCTCTCATTAGAGAAACTATTTAGTTAACTTACCATACCCTTTGGTAGTTAAAGATTATCATTGTTGACACAACACATCGAAGCATAATTTTGAGATATTATACTTTGCAACACTTTGCGCTTATATAATGTTATATGAGTTCCTATATGTGTAAAATATCCAAAGGGATTAAAATACACATTGAAGTATGTTTGATTACTTGGACTACTCGTTCGAGCTCCCAAGTATTTTCCATGCAACGCAATTGGAAAGCTATCATTACTGAAAATCCAAAATGATGATTAGATGTTCCTCACAGCCAACTATAATTAGAAGTATCATCCATGGCTCAAAAAATCATGGTGCATGCATGCATAATTATAGGAACTAACTTGTGTTACTTGATCATGAAATTCCAACTAAAAACACCAATAAAGAATTAAGACTTCCGAAACTTAAAACAAAAGCAAGTTGTTTCAAATCAAGAGAAACAACAAACCAACAATAATATCATCAAACATCTTAAAGGAATATCATAAGCATTAACTTACCAAACTTTTGAGAATATCCTCCTAGCTTTCATAAAGATATCTGCATGACATACTTGTGTGATTTTTATGATAGATGATTATATGCCTACTTGTGATTGTTTGTATGAGATTATGTGACTCTTGCTACTTATGATTGAAATGGTATGCTTAGCGATTAATAGTCATTATGAATAAGTTAGTTTGTCATAAATTGAAAATACTTGGATGTTATGCTCACTTGTCGCAATGATTAACTGATGATGGGCTAAACGCTATGTGGTTATATGCTTACTTGCTAATGTTATTAAGTGATAATATGAAAAGTATGCTTGCATGAAAAATATGTTTTGATACTATTTGCCTATATGCTTACCTACCATGCCATTTGCTAAATGTTATATGCTCACTAGTTAATGACGATATGTGTCATGTGCTTGCATGAGAAATATATTTTGATGATATTTGCTTACATGCATATTTGTCATGATGGTAGTTGATTTCATGCTTATTGCTAAGATGCTAATTGTTTGGACATCTATAAAAGATAGTAGATCGTGAGCTCACAACTCCAACAAATTACCTTTTACAGACGTTAGGTGCTCAATTGCATTATTTGAATTCATACAGTACCTACTTATGATCGTTCGTTAGACATGCATCGTCAAAAGTTAAGAAATATAATTTTTAAAATGAGGTCATTGAAGGAAATGTGTATGGTGCACATCTTCATGTTTTTCTATGTAACAATTCACATTTTCGGGTTATTTTACGACAATAAACTCTTTATTAATTATTTTAGACTTTTATGAGTTTTCATTTAATTTCCACCATTTAGTTAAATCGCGTGAACCAAAAATCAACAATCAACGTACACTGACATCAAATAAATAAAAATTACGTCAAGTAAGTATTATAATATTATTTAGAAGATAATTTATAACTTTTCATAATTTATTTTTATACTTTGTGTAAAACGTTTACGTTTCGCATTTTGGAACCTTTTTGCATGCATGTAAACCTTTCTACCTATCTATACTTTAACAATACCCACAATAATACCCAATACCCAAAGTTTTATACATTTCCTTCTAGAACATCACTCATAACCGGATTCATAAGAAATTAAACACAAAAATCACCCACTAACTTACTTTACCTTATTTTACATTAACCTTAAACCCTTGGATCTTCACATAAGCATTAACCATGGGATTTTAGACTCTCTTTTGTCTCCTTGGTTGCTAACACACAGCAAGAAACATGCAAGAGGCATGTTCAAACTTTAGCCACATCCTTTTTAATCCTACATTTATGTATTTAGACCATACCTCTTTAAGCTTATAAGCAAATACTGCATCTACACTTCACTTCACAAAGAGAAGTCACACATACATCTCTTTTTTCTCTCCTTGTGTCCGACTCCATATAGCAACAACAAGAGCATTTTGGTTTTGATTAGAATCAAACATAAAGGTTTGCATAGGATTAGTCTTGTATTCATCTCATCATCTTCATACTCTTAAGGTTCATACAAAAATTCTCTATACTTTCATTCTACTTATTTTCATATATACATTTTAATTATCTAGTTAAATTACCACTTAGTTTATATTTTTATAAAGTTTACAAAGAAATCAAGAATCATACAAAATCAAGTAAATGCATATACATGGTGAAAAGGGTTTACAAATATGTTAGCTTATGAGAAAACACTTAATTTTATATATTACATGTGTTGGATAATTTACTTAACTAGTTGTTAAATAATTTGTTAATAAATTGGTTTATATAGTTTTATAGATTAGTTGTTGTTCTTTGTATTTTATTTATGAAATTAAAGTGAAATGGTTGGATCTAAATTAGTGGACTTTAATTACTTAGAGGATGTCGTAGTGACAAAACTAGTGGGCAACTGAAATATGTGTGGATCCGTTCATTAGTGGATACTCGCTCAATTACTTAGAGGATGTCAGCGCTCGTGACAAAACTCGTGCCGCGCACGCCACCTGTAGGGAGATACTCTCTCTAGGGTATCTACAAAATCACACTAGAAAATATATATACATAAATTGGGACAGCCGACCCTACTCGTCTTGGCACGGACTTCGAGACAAAATCAAACCTTTAAAATATGATAGTACATCTTAATACGAATGCGTGGATATAAAAAACTCGAAAAACGGACGTAAAACGAAGAAGTTATGAATTTTTAATGTTTTCGGCAACTAGTTACGTTTTGACAGCTTTTATAAAATTAAAGCTACTTATCAGAATTTAAATTGAGTTTTTGAGGGCTTTCGGGTCCGAACCGGCATATGTATAAAACTAGAATGTTGTTCGAAATGATATTTTACTATAAAAACACAGTTTTGAAGGCTAAAAGTATAAACAAGTGAGTTAAAATCTATAAAAACTAAACGACTTTTTATATAAAAAAAATTTCACACTATTTATAAAATATAGGTGATGTTAGAAATTAAAATTGGTGTTTACAGATGTTTTCAGGTCCGTTTGGACTATAAAAAACCTTACGAAATAATACAATATTACTTATATAATATTTATCCGCGTTTTAAACTTTATAAATATTATTTTATGAATTGATTGAACTATATATAAAGTGTCGTTACAAATATAATAAAAAAATATTAAATCAGGCGTTATCGACAATAATTATTAATCGGACTAAGGTAATATTTTAAAAGTACATATACGTAGACATTAAACGACGAACGTAACAAAAACATTGTTTCGACTTATAAACTAAATAAAAACTATTAGGTGGTGATATAACTTTAAAAAATACATTGTTGTAATTATTTCAAATACATTATACTTATTGGACCTATAATTAATTAGGTTGCATTCTGGTTATTTGTGACGTCATTCTTTGCTAATTGTTACTACATTCGATACTTTCACTTGAGGTGAATTTCATGGCCCCTATTTTACTTGTTTTGAACTATTTTGGGGGAGAATACATGTTGGTTTACAAACTTGTTTACTTATTCGTTTACAAACTTGTTTACTAATTCATTTACTAACTTGTTTACATACTCGTTTTCATAACTCGTTTACATGATTGATTCCAAACTCAATTACATACTCCTTTTCATACTCATTTACAAATCTCGAGGCGAGATACATTGCTTATTTTACAATTGGACACAAGTACAATACTTTTCAATGTTTACAATAATTACGTAGCCTGCCTAAGTAGCGATAACCCACAATGCCCACTATCATAACTGTTAATACTTAGTGTAAGCGCCAATGTTATAAATAGATCTATTTAAGAAGTCTAAATAATCTAATAGACTCTAAGATCGTTTAAGCTCGAGATGGGTTAGATCTCATCTAGGATTATAAACATCAAAGATTAACAATATGCAGCGGAATAATAACAATAAGAACAATGATGTTTAACAAGGTTTTATTATTCATATGTTTCCCTCTTTCCCCAAACACAATCTTGGGGCTACACCAACTAACTATCTAACTATGGTGTACGCACACACACCTTTTACTATTCGACTCTCATAAGTCGACTCTGCTATCTAAAACCTATGTCTATGATATCTTTATATAGGGAGAGATCATGACTTACAAAGGAAGTAAATCAATATGATAAGGAAACTAATTAAACTAATTTAAATACTTTCTTATCTTTATCTTGTAAATATTTGACCAAATCTTTATAATTCTCCACCAGCTTGTAGAATTCTGATATGCTAGATTTAGTCCTTATGTTTCATTCTTTTATTTATTTTGTCTCATCAAATCAAGAATCCCAACAATCTTCCCCTATTTGATGATGACAAAACAAACAAAGTCGTGTACGAACTTCATCATAAAGCCAAAGCTTCCCCTGAAGTTGAGATGTAATCATCTCCCTGAATGAAACAAAACTTCCTTTGTAAACTGCTAACTGCTTCCCCTTAACTTAAGATCTTCCCCTTAAGTTAAACTCTCCATGCCAAGCTACCACAGGATCTATAAGTTGCTCTTCATATAATCATCTTCCCCTTTTTGTCTTCATCCAATAGGGGACTGTATGCAACTTTGATCTTTACAACCACACATCATATATCAAGACTTTTAATCCAAGCTTTCCACTGACTCAAATTACCCTCCATGAAGTTCAATACAAATAATGAACTCAAGCAGTAGAAAGTGTAAACTAGCAGTATTAACAATGACTAGCAGTAGTAATGACCTTCCCCTGAAATAGTGCATGAACATCTTCAATTCTGTAGGCTCTCTGTAATGATTACTGATGAAGAAAACTAAGTATAACAAACTTGATGTAGAAGTAGAATAACCCAAACTTGTGTCTTATATCTTGTACTATCCACGTGACGTCAAACTTATAAATAAATTTGTGAAATATAAGTAGATCGCAACCTCTTGACAATTATCCTCATCTTCTATGAGACACGAGACCAAAGTGATAGCAAATGTAAGCATTGAGCACCATAAGTTAGATCACACACCTTTGCTAGATTTGTCAAGTCTTCATCACATCGTTTCTAAGTACAAACAAGTTATCTCCAAATGTTGTAAGCCATTTGAGATATGATAAAACACAAACGTGTGAAACTCCATTTCAACACCAAATAAGTGATAAACAATCTTCTTCGTAACCAATTAATCCAGAAATACAAGCCTTTTAAACGTTTAAGAACATTTAAACCAAATCAATCTCTTAGTGTTGTCCAACTTCTTCAAAGTCAGCCAAGAACCAAACTCGTGTGTTATCCGTTATCGCATAAAGCTAGTAGCATAAACTTATTTAATACTGGCAGTACAAACATACGAAATAAGCCTGGCAGCATTAACTGCTTAAAAATACTCTAGAAGCATTAACTGATAAGGCTAGCAGTATTAACTCTTTTATGCTCTAGCAGTATTAACCTTTATGTTGGCAGTACAAACTTGTAACGAGCAGTACTAAGTCTAAAGCTGATAGTACTAAGTGACCCTCTGGCAACATTAACCAGACCAGATACTTAGCAATATTAACAAGCGCAAAGCAGCACTAATCTTCTCGTTACATGACATGTATTGGCAGTACAAAGTATGTGAGCAGTATTAAGCGTACATAAGCGGTCGTGACCTTCTCGTCCAGCAGTATTAACCAACTGCTTATAACCCTAGCATTATTAATATGTACGGGCAGCATTAATGTTTAAACTGGCAATACTAAGTGTAAACTATCAATACAAAAGCAGTAATAACTAATGATAACATGATTAACTTTTGGTTACTACTGTTCTTTTCCTAAAACTTATACTCGAACCAACAGTTTTATCAGGAACCAGCCGTATTAACCTTTTAAGGGAACAAACAAAACCCCTTAAATTTAGGATCATAACAGATTCCATTTACAAATCACACCTGTTGTTTCTTGATGTCTTCAATACCCAAACGTCAAACCTTTCTGCGACACTTTTGAGTAAACCCTTATCGTGGACAACTTTTTTTTAAGTATCCAGACGACGCTTTTTAGCGACACTTTTTCTGTCACTGATCTGTTGCTAATCACGAACCATAAGCATCATCATCACGAATCACAAAGCTGCCATTAAGAACTTTTATGTTTTTATAGAATTAGGGTTGCTAAAAAACCCTAATATCACCAGATTCGACATAATAACCAAGACAGAAAATTCGTACCTCTTTTCCTTCATAGATGCGACACCAAAACACCTTGTAGATCCTAGATCACGAGCCACCAGGCTCTGATACCAATTGAGAAGTCTAAATAATATGATAGACTCTAAGATCGTTTAAGCTCGAGATGGGTTAGACCTCATCTAGGATTATAAACATCAAAGATTAACAATATGCAGCGGAATAATAACAATAAGAACAATGATGTTTAACAAGGTTTTATTATTCATATGTTTCCCTCTTTCCCCAAACACAATCTTGGGGCTACACCAACTAACTATCTAACTATGGTGTACGCACACACACCTTTTACTATTCGACTCTCATAAGTCGACTCTGCTATCTAAAACCTATGTCTATAATCTCTTTATATAGGGAGAGATCATGACTTACAAAGGAAGTAAATCAATATGATAAGGAAACTAATTAAACTAATTTAAATACTTTCTTATCTTTATCTTGTAAATCTTTGACCAAATCTTCATAATTCTCCACCAGCTTGTAGAATTCTGATATGCTAGATTTAGTCTTTATGTTTCATTCTTTTATTTATTTTGTCTCATCAAATCAAGAATCACAAAACTGTTTGGGATTGACATCCCCGTTCGGGTGAGTAGCTCTCACTAGTTTCGGCGAACCGAACTAACAGACGTATACCATGTCGGATTTAGATGTTACATGTTGACATCTACACGGGGCTATCAATTGCATTAAATTGCACACATACAAGTCGTAGTGTCAGTGTCATGAGCTTAGTGCAGTCGTAATTACATTTTATGATATTGTATGTGTTACAATAGTCATACACTTTGAAATCTTGTGGTCCACACTACTTTTATTAAACGTCACTAATTTTTAAATACTTTTTATAATACTATGGTGAAGCAATAGTCACTAAACACTTTTCATAATACTCTGAGTGATGCAGTAGACATTATACTCTTTTGGTCCTACATTTATACTTACATAAACCTATGAACTCACCAACTTTATGTTGACACGTTTAAGCATGTATTTCTCATGTGAATAATATGCTTGACGTAACTGATTGAAGTCAATATTTTACAAGATTACATTCATGGATTTCTACATACATTCAAATTATTAAATCTCGTTGTACTATTTCCAGTCTTTCATTTTGATGCAAACATTGGGACAAATGTTACAAAGATTAGGATTTCAAGTAAATTAACAAAATTACTTTTCAAACGACACATTTAGAGGTCGTTCTCTCATATCTTGTGCTATTGTATTATGAAGTAACACTCTCGGACATATTTCCGCTGTGACCCATTTGTCATACCCCAAACAAGGCCTGGACGGAATATGTGTCTGGGGGCGTGACATCATGCATATCTCAAGAACAAAGCATAGAAAACGACCTCTAAGGGTACGTTTTAGAAAAATCATTACTCGTTGCATAAGTTAAAGATAATAAAGTTTTACAAACCAATTCAATGTTAACAACATAGCGGACGCATTGATTACAGATAGCGGAAGCAGTATTTAAGTTTTGAATAAAAGACAACGAGCAATAATATAATAGACTTGAAATTTGGTTGATGTCACATAGCACAAAGACTTCAAGAGATATGTCATGACAAATCCAGCTAAGCACCTGAGAAAAACATGCTTAAAACGTCAACAAAATTGTTGAGTAAATTCATAGGTTTAAATTCAAATAAGTATACAGTAGACCACAAGATTGAAACACATGCGACAGTTGTAACAGATACAACTTGGCATAAAGAAATGGAATTTACGTTGCGCTAAGCTCATGACCCCGAAGCTAATGGTGATAGGTAGCATGTGTATTGACCTATAAAGATTGCCCTGGTAGGTGTCTGACCAAGACCACACAAACTAGTTTCGACATGAAATACATCCGTTAGTCTATACATCAGATGTACCCGACCAGTAAGAATTACCAAACCCTAATGGGGATTATTAGTCCCAATTGATCTATTTACTCACTCGCGCTTACTTAACCAGCAGTCGGTTAAAGGTAATTAACGGTTCATGATATTATGGGAGAATAGTGGTCTAAACTACTTAGGCAACACGTAAACAAAGGAAAGTATCACGTAAAGTACTTGTGTCTGGTTTTTAAAACAAGCAATGTCTCTCACCTCATGCTGTAAAACATTTATCCAAAACAAGTAAAAGTGGGGCTATGAACTCACCTTGAGTTGGTGAAGTGAAGTAGTGAATAAGCTAGAAGAGAAATCACACGGTAACGAACAACGGTACACAAACATGACCTAAGAAGTATAGGTTTTGATTTAGAATCGGAATGATGGAGGAATACGGATAATGCATAAGTGTTTACTAAAATACTTCTATTTAAATGTTTTTCTAAAATGAATGCTAGTGATCGTATCGTGGTTGTAGCGTTTGACTAATAAAGTACACGGTAATATTTAGTATATATTACTATATAGTAATATTCTAGTAATATATATATATATATATATATATTGTCTGGCATCTTACCCATCCTCGTATAATTAGTTAAAATGCTTTTATATAAACGTTTTCTAATATTTTCTAAGTATAAAGAATTTATAAAAATTTCGGGAATAACCCGTTCGTGTTTACACGTTTTCCAAAGTCGTAGACTTTAATAAGAATCACTTTCAATTCACATTTCATGATTTACAAACTTTATACTATTAAATCCCATTATTAGCTAATCCAAAAAGTCCTTAAAATTCTTATTGGGCTTTTAGGCCCAATAAGCCTAGTTAGATGATCAGTAACGTTTAACGTTTAAAATAAGTAAACGTTTAGTATCTAAATTCGTACAAATGCCAAAAATAAGCTATACATAGGCTTATCCAATAAGCTACACCGTGGACATGTATCGTGGTGTGTTGTCTCGTATTAGGCCGTGGCCCGTTAAGTAGAATATAAAGATTTAAACTTATCCATTTAGTCTGATAAGCAAATCATTTAAGCAAAAGAACACAAGACTTATTAATAAGCTATCAATAAGCTTCTAATAAGCCAAGTCCACACCCAATAAGCCAACCATGGGCTAATGGCTTCTTGTTAGGCCGAAACCTTTATTAACCATCTTAGGCCCATTAGTTAAGCCCAATAAGCTAAAAAGATATAAAATAAGTTATTGGTTCATCAATAAGCTATCATAAGCCCTTAATAAGCAAATACAAATAAGCCGAACCCTAAAGCTTATTGATTAAGCTTGTGGTATTGGTCTTTTGTTGTGGAACGTGGCTAAAAAGCCCGTTAAGCATTATTTGAGCTTATTTTTTAAGCCAAATAAGCTTAACTCTTCGTCCTTTCAAAATAAGCTAGAAATAAGCCAACTAATTATAAGCCGAAACAAATAAACAAAACCATTCATCCTTTCTTTTCCCTTTTTTGGGCCGAACCAAAATAATAAGCCCAATAAGCTCAAATAAGCTATTCGTGGCTTATTTATAAGTCGAACCATTAAATAAGCTATAAGTATATACCTTTATTACATAAAAGTAACCACGATCATGAAATTATGATTCCCTTGTCCTTCTTTTATTTATTTTCGAGATATACATAAACCTTTTAAGGTTTTTGTAGTTTTAAAACCTTGGTTTTTATAAAACAAGTTGTAGATATAATGTTTATGCATTATGGAGAACACACAAACTATTATAATTCACGGATCACACAATTACTGAAAACGCGTAAAAACTTTATGAAAAAATGATAAGGTGTCATTTTATACACTTTTTCGGGGTCATTTAACCCCGTAAATCGTGCATTTATGCCCAAAATAGGTACTTAATCGTTCTTTTTTAGGTATTTAGCATTTGGAAAGCATTTGGAGGAAATATACGTGACTTGGGTTCATTTGGAAAAGAAGCGGACGAGACTACGGACCTACACCAACATCTCTCAAGATTATGTTCTCAGCGACTGGAGACGGCGTCACAAGATGCACGTGACGCCGTCACGATTCATCCCACGACGATGTCACAAGAAATCACGACGGTGTCAACTCACACGATGTGACAACCGGGACTTGGGCAGGTTTGTCAAACTATTAGTGTTGACTTATGTATCTGTTGCAATGTATGTGTTATGTGTTATTTGTGTTTATACGTGTTTATATGTGTTTATGTGGGATATGTGAGATTTGGTAATCAATCCATTGAGCGTGATCGTCTCATTGGGATTGGATTTGTGTTGGATTTTGTGGAGTTAATTTTGTTCACTTTTGGTGACAAGGAAATGATTTCGTGATTTGAGCGTTTTAGTAATTTATCGTGTAAGTATTATTATGTATACGTATTTATGTGTTAGTAATGTTAGGTATGAATAGGTGTTAGTGGTTAGAATAAGAAAGAAATGAAATTTCTATTTTTGGAAAGTTAGGTTTAATAAAAATGAAAAGTTATTTATTTTTAAAGGTTTAGTAAAGTGCGTTTATGCAAAAAGGTATGCGCAAATAAGCTTAGGTTTTTGTAGAAAATTAAGGTAATACAAGTAATTAGTTAATTAAAAATAAAATAAAAAATATATATATAAAGGGCCATTCGGCCGGTTTTGGGGAAAAAGAAAAGGAAAAGAAAAAAAAGAGTTGTAATTGGAAACAAATTCTAATTAGGAATTATCTAGGATTTATATTGAGGCCTATAAATACAAAATAAAATCCCTAAACCCTCCCCCTTGTGAGAACCGGTCGACCAAAGAGAAAAGAGGAGAAAAAAATTAGGGTTTTGCTTTTTGTGAAGAAAACAAGTTCTAAGGTGAGTATTAATTTATCTTTGTTAATTATTAATCATTAATTCATGTAACAATTATTAAGATGGATAATTAGGGTTTCATTAAATCTGTAAATTAATGATGTTTAATCATATTACAATGATTAGGGTTTAATTAGGATCATATGGGTGTATTCGTTAGGGTTTAGATCGCGTTAAAACTTAATTTAGATTAGGGCAGAATTTAGGGCTGTGTTGTTCGGCTGATATCTCAATGATAGGAATAGCTTTTGTCAAGTTTCCGGTATCTATGATGTAGCTCAGAGAGTCTAGTTTCCAGAACATCTGGCCTCGAAAGTTTTTAAGGTCAGGAAGTCATTCAAATGTTGGCTACGAGAAAAGTTGTCAAAGCAGTAATTTCGGGTCAGATTTAGGTCAGATTACGAGGTGTAAAACCCCCACTTAAAATTTGAATTATGATTATCTAACCTACAGGAGTTTAGTTCTATGTGTCTATTAAAAATACCCCATAGCAGAGCTTCTAATTTGGAGTCTAAGTATAGTTTTTAGGTCCAAACGTTTTAGTGTGCGATCAGATCCGAAACTGAGTAGTTAAAATTTTGATTTTATTTGAGACACTTAAGAAGGGAAATAAATTAGTGGAAAAATCATAGAGTTAGTAGACGTATGGTACTTAACCTGTGATTTTTGGTAAAATTTATAAAGCTCAGTAGGTATGGTTTAGAACATGGTAAAGTGAGGTCAAAATTCTGCGTTTTCGGGTAAATTGTAAGACTTTGAAATAATATGTAAACGAATTGGTTAATGATGGGCATGGGGTCGGGGTGACCCATGAGGGTAATTAAACACCTTATACATCCATCATATGATTGTTACATGTTCTTAAGCTTTTGGCTTAGTAGCGTGTAACATGTGTTTGTTTTGATTGACTAGATTTGTGCTAGTGTTTGTGGAAGCTGCAAAGCATCAGGTGAGTTTCATAGTCCCATTTTTACTATGTTTTCTTAGGATGGAAATCTTTTTTCATGTTATTTTGGGGTGAAATAATGCCTTGTTGTCGTTGTAAAAATGTTTTAGCTTGCTTGTAGTTATGTGTATTGGATCGTGGGCACGTTCCGTCCCGTTGTTTGTGATGCGTATGCTTTGTTTGGTATTTTGGATCCCAATAGGCAAAACGAGGTGTCGACGGGTGGTAAGTCGTGCTGTGAGCTAATATGAGGCCAAATAACGCACATATGTAGTTGATATGATTATGGATTGTGGGCACGTTTCGTCCTGTTGTTGTTATCTGTTCGTCATGAATTGTTTTGGTAATTGCTGCTGCTAATTTAATAGTTTATTTTGGAGATTGTTGTACGTCGTTAAACTATGATTCTCGCTCAACTTATGTTGCATTTTAAGCTCATTTTCAGGTGTGAGCTTAATGGTGCTAAGATAGAGCGCAGTGGCTAGAAGAGACCGTAGGATGCTTGGAGTTTATTTATGCTTTCTGTTTTGAATAATTGCGTTTGCATAAATTGTTTAGATTATGTTTTGCATGTCATTTATTGACGAGACCTCTTTCTTATTAATAAAGACACCATTAGGTTTTGGGTATTGTTATGACACTTTGTGTCTTTGCTTTACTTTAGTTTTCATTTTAGTATTCTCTATATAGACACCATGTGTTGTGTAAGATATCATTCTGTTTACGGCCTTGCGTTTCCGCCTTGGCGGGGTATGCAGATGGTTATCAAAAGACCTTTGGTTTAGCGTACTAGGTGGTTGAGTCTAGACTATTAGCTTAAGGGTCCACTCATATAGTTGAATTTTAGGGCTATTAAGTTTTTTTCCATTTTAATAAGTGTTTGTGTACGTATATACTGTATGTTCCCGCTACCTAAAAGCTTTGAATTTTTTATTTATTTTAAATTACTACTATATAATATGAAATATATACTTTTTCATTATAGGGATCTAATAGTATATACCCCTTTGTTATTGTTTTAGTCATGTCTTCCCCTACTCCTAGGTGATATCGTTAGGAGATTGTTTACCTTACTGGACCCGCGGATTTGGATGACTTTTGAGAGAGAAAAGTCAAACTAAAGCTAAGGCACCATAAGTTAGGTCATTTTATACCTCGAGGCTTTGTATTAATCGAGGAATGCTTTTATATTTTTGGTCACGATGTGATTTGTGTTTGTTTTGGTCGATTGGGATTTTTATGGTTTGTTCGAGGGGATTATCATGTTTGAGTTATATTTGGGTTATTATTAAGTGTTATGTGGTAGATGTGTGTTATCATCGAGATGTGTGGTCATGAAAGTAAGTACACGTGTGAAAAAGGTGCAATTATAATTATGGTCGCGAATATAATTATAAAGGCAACACACACGTGGACTTGTGACTTTGATTGCATTGATCATTGTTGCTTGTATTATGTAAGGATGTAAGTCTGGATAGTTGTATAGATTGTAGTGTAGATGTGATGTGAGATCCTGTTAGGGATGGTTGTGTGGTTAGAGAATTCCTCTCTTAACCGATTAGGCGATTATATTAGGTTGGGTTGCGTAGATGGTAAGGTTCCCTTTCATCTATCGTTTTGCGTGATTACATCGGATACATGTTGGTTATTGTCGTCGCAGATTTGAAGTGTGGTTCGTTAGCTCGTTGTTCGTTGAGATATCCAACGCTCGTGCTGGTATTATAGGGTGTTATCATAGAACTTGTGTTCTATGTTCTTTGTTCGGCGTTTTGATTGTTTTCCTTTGTCTAAAGGTGATGATACTTTTTGGTTTGGTTCTAAGACCGTTGGTATGGATGAGTCCTTATGGTTTGTTTCGTTTGCAAGAGTTCTTGTCGTGTTCGTTTTCAAGTAAATTACTATTTGGTATTGAATTTTTAAGGTTATTTTGGAAGTCTTTTTGTATCATGATGTTTTTTTTTGTTGTGGTCATAATTTTATTTGAAAAGTAAGTTTGTTGTAGTCGATACCATATTGTTTAGGTGTTAAAAACTTCTTTTAAAAATAAATTATATAAATAAAATGCAACACATTTTTTTTTCTTTTCTTTAAAATCATCTTTTGATTTCTTTTATGAAAACCATAATTAAAATAAGTTTATGAAAATTTTATTTAAATTTATTTTTACACTTAAAATTATTTGCATTATTAAACTAAGGTGATTCTATTGGTTTTTAAAATGATTGGTTAAGGTTATGAGGGAAAGTTTCTTGGGTAAAAAATCAGTTTGGTACAAATTTTCTTAATCTTTTAATTCAACTGGGTCGTTATACGTGGTTTATTATTCGTTGGGGTGTTTTCTAGCAATCGTTGATGCGTTTGTTAGGTCGGACGGGTTCGTTCGATCTTGTCGACGTTTACATTCGGTGATGTTTTTTATTTTTGGAATCGTTGAGTGATTTTTTGGGTTCCATACCAATTGGATGCATGTGATGTTGAAATTTTCTCATGGCATGGTGCTTGAGTTGATGTAGGCGTATCTTCTGGTGGTTGCAATTGATGGTAGCAAGCGAATGTAATTATTCGCGATCCCAAGTTGGGAATTAGAGAGTTCTCGTTTTACTTTGATTTAATACCTCTTAGTTATTGGAGAGTGTTATGTAATCGTATGGAGAGAATTGGTTGTTGAGACATAAGACTGAGAGGTATGCCACGAGAAGGTAGTTTTAAAAGGCCTTGGTAAATTTGGGAGAGTGCTTAAAGGTTCGTGGAGAAAACGAACTAAAGAGGTACGAGGTCTCGTAGGTAGGATAGTACCAAGGAGATGAGTTGAGAGTATGTGATATCTTTGTATAGTATGGAGTCCTCTTAAATGTGTTCTAAAGAATTTGTTGAGGTTCTACCCTCGTCGTCGTAGAATTGGATTTCGTATGAACTTAGTACAAGTGAGCTTTGACGCCGATTAGCGAAGGGCCGTGTGTTTGACGTCTTTAGAAGGAAGAGGTGTTGGAACATGATTGAGGAGTTACAAGATGAGGTTGGTTCGAATGGTAACTTGTTGTGGGAAGCGTCTGTATTGCTTGGTAGGAAGAAAGGTGGGTAGTTTGGAATGTGCATAGATTATCTCGAGAAGAGTGAGATAGAAAATTCGTATGTGATGTCACCAATAGAGGGTGCACGAGGATGACGTAGCTAAGACTGTTTTTAGGATGCGTAATGGACACGTTGAAGTTTACGGCTATGCCTTTTGGGTTAACCAATGCACCAGCGGTTTTCATGGAGTTAATGAGCCGGGTGTGCATGGCCGTATATAGACAAGCCAGTTAACGTATATATACAAATGATATTTTAAACCGACTCGAAGTCTAAGGAGGAGTACGAGTCGCACGTGAAGATGATCGTGGAGTCACTGAAGGAAGAGAAGATGTACGTGAAGTTTTCCAACAACGTAGAAGCGGAGCAAAGAGGAAGCTATCTAGATGTGGAAGGAATCAAATGGGTAATGAGCCGATCTTGGCATTGCCAGAAGGAGCAGACGATTTTGTAGTATATTATGACGCGCGAAGCAAGGATTTGGAAGCATGCTTGGAAAAAGGGAGAAGGTGATTGCTTGTACGTCGCGACAATTAAAGGTTCTTATGAAGGATTATATGACTAACGGGGTAGGTTTTTCCATATAATGCTTGAGGCATTAAGTGAACGAGACATGCAGAGTAATCTATACGGATCATGAATGACTCCAACACACTTTTAATCGGAAGGATTGAACATGAGGCAAAGATGATGGATGGATGTTATTTAGTGAGTTTGATTTCGAGGCCAAGTACCAACTGGGAAAGGCAAATGTAGATGTTGTACCATGGAATAGGAAGAAGGAGTGAAGCCAAGAATGAGTTCGAGCTAGATTTACGACAATCCGATCTAGGTTTGAGAAAAGGATGTTGGTGGTATAAGATAAGATGTCCAAAGCAAAGAACGCATCAACATAAGATGTTGCGTGGCTTGGACCAACGAGTGTGAAAAGATGGAGAGTGGTTCATATTGGTTAGACAAGGTTTGAACCTCCATTTTGAGAGATGTAAGGACCTTGGCCATTGAAGAGGCGTATATGACAAAGTATTCTATCCATCTTGGAGCGGATACGGTGTTGTATGGTTTTAGGTTAACTAATCGATGGTTGAGTATCAAGGGTCTTCAGGATTGTTGCTACAACCTGAGTTACTCGAGTAGAAGTGGAAAAAAAACTAAGATGTTATTGCTAAGTTACCGAGTTTGAGTAGTGGATACGATGCAATTGGGTGTAGTCAATGGACTGACTAAGTTACCCCATTCCTAGCTTTGCTTAGGACAAGTATGGTAGATTTTGGAGTTAATTGGAATACTCATTTTCGTAAGATGAGTTTTTCCTAAGGTGGAGATTATCATTCGAGTATGGATGTGCTTCATTTGAAACATAGTATGGAAAGGAATGTAGGTTACCGTTTTATGGGCCGTAACTGGAGAGAGTAAGTTGAATGGATCGAATTTGGTGCATGAAACAACCAACAAGATAATGGTAATACAGGAAAGGCTTAAGGCAGCCAAATTGTCGAAATAGTTACCTTGGTAGTAGTGAGAAACTTTTGAATTAATGCTCGTAGGTTATGGGTGGTTGGAGGTCTCACCTTGGAGAGGTGTAGTACGTTTGGAAAGTAAGACAAGTTAGAACCGAGTTATGTAGGACCATTTGAGATCCTTGGATGGATTGGGCCTATAGTTCGGTTGAGAATTTCTGTCTTGTGGGCCGAGTATCAGAAATTGGATTGGAAGGTGCTGAAAGTTTGAGTAAACCTGAAATTGCGTGGATTCTTTAGATACGTTGAGGTTTGTAACATCTTATATCTTAATTTCAAGACAGTTCTTGTTTGATAAGTTGCGAGGTTAAGATATAAAACATGTTGTTACACAATTATTGTAATCTAAGGTAATTTCTAATCTTTGTGTAATTCTAGTTAATTAATTTTCAATTATTGTAATCTAAGTATGATGGATTAGGGCTACCCTTGTGGGGGTAAGCAAATTCATTAGCAGTTGAATTCGGATTGTGGAAGTTAGTCGAGATTAAGGTTGACAAGACTCTTTGTTTTGTCAAGGAACCGTTGATGTTGTGGACCGAGAGGTCATGAGTAAAAGTGTAGTATGATGGCATCAGTGAAAGTTCGTTGGGATTCGAAGCGTGGTCCTGAGCTTACTTGGGAACGCAAGGATCAAATGAGGTCTTAAGTGTTCCTAGGTGTTTGTCGATAGTGCTAATGCCTCGAGTAGTTAAATCTCGGGACGAGATCTTCTCAAGGTGGGGATACTGTGACAACCGTGGCTTGTGTGGGTTATATGTTATATGTGTTTATACGTGTTTATATGTGTTTGTGTGGGATATGTGAGATTGCATAATCAATCCATTGAGCGTGACCGTCTCATTGGGATTGGATTTGTGTTGGATTTTGTGGAATTCATTTCGTTCACTTTTGGTGACAAGGAAATGATTTTGGTGATTGAAGCGGTTTCGCGTTAATTGTGTAAGTAATTATACGTATACGTATTTATGTGTTAGTAATATTAGGAAGAGATTAGGTTCTAGTAGTAAGGATATGAAAGAAATGAAATTTCTATTTTTGGAATGTTAGGTTTAATAAAAATGAAAAGTTAATTATTTTTAAAAGTCTAGTAAATTGCGTTTACGCAAAAAGGTATGCGCAAATAAGCTTAGGTTTTTGTAGAAAATTAAGGTAATGTTAATAATTAAGTAATTAATAAATAAATAAATAAAAAATAAAAAATATATAAATAAGGCCATTCGGCCGGATAAGGGAAAGAAAGAAAAAAAAAGAGTTTTAAAAGGAAACAAATACTAATTAGATCTAATCTATAATTAATTGGGGGCCTATAAATACAAAATAAAATCCCAAACCCCTCCCCCCTTGTATAACCGGTCGAACAAAGAAGAAAAGAGGAGAAAAAAAATTAGGGTTTTTGCTTTTGTGAAGAAAACAAGTTCTAAGGTAAGTTTTACTTAATCTTTGTTAATTATTAATCTTTAATCATGTAATAATTAATATGGTGGATAATTAGGGTTTCATTAAATCTGTAATTAATGATATAATAATCATGTTATAATGATTAGGGTTTAATTAGAAGCTTATGGGTGTAATTGGTTAGACTTAATTCGCGTTAGAATTTGATTTAGATTGGGGCAGAATTTAGGGCTATGTTGTTTGGCTGATATCTCAATGATGGTAAAATCTTTTGTCAAGTTTCCGGTGTCTACAATGAAGCTCATAGATTCTAGTTTCCAGAACATCCAGCCTCGAAGGTTTTTGAGTCGGGAAGTCATTCAAACGTTGATTGCAAGAAAAGTTGTTAAACCAGTAAATACAGGTCAGATTTAGGTCAGATTACGAGGTATAAAACCCCCACTTAAAATTCGAATTTAGCTTAGCCCTTATATAGGAGTTTAGTTCTATGTGTCTATTAGAAATCCCCCAAAGGAGAGCTTCTGATTTGGAGTCTAAGTATGGTTTTTAGGTCCAAACTTTTTAGTGTGCAATCAGATCCGAATTGGGACTGTTTTGAAGTTTGATTTTCTTAGGAGTACTTGTGCATGTAAATGGCTCTTTGGAAATCATAGGTAGTTAATTACTCATAAATGAACCATAGGTGGAAATTTTTTTTGGTATGAAATATGGAGGTCAGTAAGTAGGAGGTTTTGCGTACGTTTAAGTCACGATAAAAATTATGCAGTTTTGAACAAATTGTGACTAACTAGTGAAACTTGTTAATGAAGTGGTTAAAGTTGGGTATGGTGTCGGGGTGACCCATGAGGGGTAATTAAACACCTTAGACATCCATCATATGATTGTTACATGTGCATTAAGCTTTTGGCTTAGTAGCGTGTAACATGAGTTATTTTGTTGTATAGATTTGTGTTAGTTGTTTGTGAAGCTTATTGTTGGAATCTTTTGGAAACCTAAGTAAAGGTGAGTTTCATAGCCCCTTTTTATCATGTTATTTTGTGGTGAGAATGATGCTTGTTGTCGTGTTAAAATGTTTTTAAGCTTTCTGTGGTTATGTGTATTGGATCGTAGGCACGTTCCGTCCCGTTGTGTTATGATATGATATGTTTGGTATTGTGGATCCCAATATGCAAAACGGACTACGTGAGCTAATATGAGTCCATGTAGCGTACATATGTAGTTGGAATGATTGTGGATCGTGGGCACGTTCTATCCCGTTATTGTTAACTGTTGTCATGAATTGTTTTGGTAATTGCAGCAGCTAATTGAAAGTTTATTTTGGATATTGTTGTATGTCGTAAACCTATGATTCTCGCTCAACTTTATGTTGAAATTTTAAGCATCATTTTTAGGTGAGCTTAATGGTGCTAAGATAGAGCGAAGTGGCTAGAAGAGACCGTAGGATGCTTGGAGTTTATTTATGCTTTCTGTTTTGAATAATTGCGTTTGCATGAATTGTTTGGATTATGTTTTGCATGTCATTTATTGACGAGACATCTTTCTCATTAATAAAGACAACATTAGGTTTTGAGTATTGTTATGACACTTTGTGTCTTTGCTTTACTTTAGTTTTCATTTTAGTATTCTCCATATAGACACCATGTGTTGTGATGATATTCATTCTTGTTTACGCCTCGCGTTTCTGCCTTGGTGGGGTGTGACAAGTTCCTTAAGAAGCCTAAACATTTCTGCCATCCTATCATTTATCTCCTCTCGTTGTTTGAAAATGGCATTCTTAAATCTTTCCATCCTTTCGGTGTGTGCTGCGATGTAGTCCCGTACTCGAGCTTCGAAAGTGGTTCCTAACGCCTGGGGCTGAGGGATTGGGATGGTATGTTCGCGAAAAGTGAAGGGGCTCTGCTTTGGTGGTTCATTCTGGTTTTGTGGGGGAGGGTTTGAGTAGACTAATTCAGTATAAGCTTGAGGGACGTGTGTTGAGCTCGGTTTGGGCGTCGGTCGCGATCCCTTTAGTAAGAAAATAATCTGGTCTTCGAGCTCAAGAAGTCTTCGGTCAGGCGTTTTTGAGGTGGGTTGAGGTGTAGAAATAGCCTTGACCGGTTTGGCGAATTCTTTTGCGTCATTCCAGCCCTCATGGTCGAAGATGGCGAGGTTCTCAATGATTTCCCAAGATTTGTCGGGGTTCTTAGTTCGGATTTTTTTGCCGTCGGCGCGGTCAATCTCGCACTTAAAATGAAACGAGACCTGATCATAAAAAATATGGATTTTAAGCCAACGATCGATGCCATGATGAGGGACTTTTTGTAGTAAGTCCTTGAAACGAGTCCATGCTTCTGAGAGAGATTCTCCTTGATGTTATTAGAACATCAAGATATCATTGCGGAGTTTTGCAGTCCTTCCCGGTGGAAAGAATTGAGCAAGGAAACGAGTAGTAAGATCCTCCCATATGGTGATGGATCCTGCTGGAAGACGTTCAAGCCAGTTGCTAGCTAGATCACGAAGGGAAAATTGAAATAAACGCAGACGCGTTCTTTCTGTGTTTTCATCGTCAAGGTCAAGTGAGTCCACAAGTTTTAAGAAATCCTTGAGGTGTTGGTTTAGATCCTCGGACCAAAGTCCGTGGAATGAGCATCCGTTTTGCACCAACAGGATGGTGTCGGATCGAAGAGGTACCACATTGTTCCCTACGGGGAGCTCAATGGTATTCCCGTAGCCCTCGTGGCTAGGTTTGGAGTAATCTCCAAGAGTACGGATATGATTCTCGTCTCCTATGGCGGTTGACGAGAATGGGTTACGAAACAATTAACATAAAGAAAAGATAGACTACGAGAAAGCTAATATACTGGAAATTAAATTCTCACTTGAAAGGATTCAAGTGAGTAGAAATAAGTTAAACTGTGATCGAATCCTAACTATTCCCCATGCAGCGGTGCCAAAAACTTGATGCGGAGGTCGTAAAGGACTTCTACAGAAGTTTTACAATCCCCTAGGCAGAATACCTAATCGTTGCAGTGTAGTATAGGCAAGACTCGGGGGTTGATATCGTTCTCTAGGGGAATAGGTTAGGAAGGCTTGATCACGGTCTAACAGAATTCTAGGGGTTGAGAGAATATTCTTTTTGTATTTTTATATTTATAAGAAAGAAGGTAAATTAATGGTTTGAGAGGTTGGTTTGATTAACTAATAATTAAACTAATTATAATCTATGCTACTGGTGATAACTTTATGATAAACAAATCTATTTACCTAATCATGCACTACTCCTCAGATTGCTTCTCCTAGATCCATTGCTTCGTTACACTTGTGATGATCTGTGTACGTATTGCCTAGGTCATGAGCGGATTACATGAACCCGCCGTCTATTTAATATTCCGTTAAGGAAACACACAAGTAAGGTAGTATGAAGATTATTACAAGGCCCCTAAGTGTATATTAAATGCATGTGAAATATCTTAAGAGGGATCAACTATATAATGGGTAAGGTAGTATGAAGACTGTTACTGATGATATCCTATCTACACACTCGCGTTTCCCTAGACATGTCATTAGCGATACAGACAAAAGCTGGTTTTCTAAAGCCTAACGCGCACATTCATCAACAAGAAGCAACATAAAAAGGATCTACAACCTAAGTTTCATGCAATCATAGATAAATACAAAGGAGGGTTTAGCCTCACATGTTATAAAGAAAGCAAGAAGATAAATCAATCAAACAACATATAGACATATTAAATGATTAATGATAAATAACCTTACTTGATTAAAACATAGATTCAAGGTAGTACAATAGGGTTTTGAGGCCCTAAAAACGACCTACAAAGCTGCTAGAATGAATAGGGTTTATCTCCCCAGGTTTATACAAAGTTACACACCTAAAACCCTAAAAATGGTTTTATATTTATGGAGATATCGACGCGACGACGTCGCTTAGGAATCTTGAAGTCGTCGCCACGTAGATGATTCTAGATCCTCTTTAAGTCGGCCACGTCCTGACGCTGTCGCGAAATTCCTAACGCCATCACCATATAGATCATGACGGCGTCGCTTTATGCCTGCGACGCCGTCTCCACGCACTGTTTGCACAATTCTTCAAGAGATTTGGTGTAGGTCTGTAATCTTGTCTGTTTCTTCTCCAAATGAGCCCTAGTCATGTGCATTTCCTCCAAAAGCCATTCACGTGCTAAAAACCTGAAAACAAACGATTAAGCACATAATCTGGGCATATTTACATGATTTAGAGGGTTAAATGACCCCGAAATAGTGTATAAAATGACACCTCATCAGATGTATTTTGCAGTTTACTTTTATACTTTACTTTTATTTTCACTTTTTATTATTATTACTATTGGCCGTTTTTGTACGTTTTCATTCGTTTTCTTACATTTGTATACCTTTTTTATACTTTTTCATCCGTTTTTTTATTTTTTATCTCTTTGGTAGTTTTTTTCTTTTTTGTCTGTTTTCGTACGTTTTTGTACGTTTTTGTACGTTTTCATACGCTTTAAAAACTTTTATCAGTTTTAATCTATCTGTACATTGTAGACAGATTTTGCATCTGTATTAATCAGGTTTCCGATTTTGTATTGCTTTGTTCCGGTTATATGTAGCGTTGTATTATGTTTTTTTACGGTTGTATCCGTCAGTGTTGGTACTTTTTATACGATTCCGGACGTTATATCAGTGTTTGTGGTTGTATTCCTTTGGTACGTTATTGTCATTTTTTTTACGATTTTGGGGGTACTTGTATTTTCTGTTTTTGTACGTTTTTATACGTTTTTATACTTTTTGATACATTTTTTTATGTTTTTCTACGTTTCTGTACGGATGAAAACGTACAAAAAAGAAAAACTAGTAATAATAATAATAATAGTAATAATAGTAATAATAATAATAATAATAATAATAATAATAATAATAATAATAATAATAATAATAAAGATGCATGTTTGGACGTGACCGGTATCTCTCCCTTTGCTGGTATAGGAGCGAATTCTTGGGCCCCTTGTCACACCCCGCTAAAGCGGAAACACGAGGTGCGACGTATTAATAAACATCACACTAGATGATAGATAAAAGACCATACATGATTAAGATAAAAGTAAAACTATCCGAATTACAACAATTCCAAGCACAAGTTTAAAGATTACAAAAGTAAACATAATTTGTTTTTTATCCGAACATGGACATCCCAAAAGACATGAACTTTACAAGAAAGGGCATCTTGAAAATGTCTGAATGCAAATGTACTAAGTTTCCACTTTAGGAAAGGTCACTTGAAAAACATGATAAAAACAGTCAACTATTGAAAATAGTTGGTGAGCTCACAGGATTATGTACATAAAATATAGTTTTAAAAATGTTGATGTCCGAAAATAGTATATCCAAACCAATATTAAGTTGCCAAAACAAGTTGAGTATCCAAAATGACGCAAGTTTCAAATGACAGTTCCCGTTTCCTAAAGTAATGTAACACTTTATAACAAAATCTCCAAAGACAGTCCCCGTTACCTAAATTAACACGATACAAATCAAATCAATATATATGTATGCTATAGTGTTTATGCGAGGCACTACTTAAACGTATTCCAGTCTAACTGTTTCAAATATCCAATCAAGTTCCAGTTGTATAGTGTGACACTAACACTTAGTACTATGCACCCTTATGCGGGGAGTGAGGATGGGTAATCTCCTAACAGCGCTATCCATAAGTACTAACATCTTAATCTCGAAAAAGTAGGAAAGTGAGCTAAAAGTAGTGGCGGGTTCTAAGCATCAAACAACATACAATCAAGTTCAAAGTTCAACACGTTTTCAAAGTTCAACAAGTTTGTAGGATATTAAACATACAATCACGGATGACTAAAAGAGAGGAAATTCTAAAGAGAGAAAGAGTGGGTTAGAACACTTAGTGAGAGAAAGAAATGTGTGTGTATAAAATAAACCAACCACCCTCTCTAAGGCATGGAAAAGGTATTTATACCCTTACATTGGCCGGTCAACATAAGGGGTATTATTATGTTGACCCGGTTAGCGTAGCTAGTTTCCAAATATTATACTACGAGCTATTTAACAATATATATGAAGTGACCGAGACTTTTTCGTATTCCTAAAAATCTCCCCCTAAGGGAGGTCACTCCAATTTACAAAAACTTAAGCTTTACATTCTAAGAATGTCTTGAATCTTGCTCGTAGGTTTGATTTCTTTGATCTTTGTCATGTGAATGTGAAGTAGTTATCTTTAGACTTTTAGGCTTGAGCTTGCTACTTTAGCTTGACTTTGTATGTGATCTTGAGCTTCTTGAGATCATTAACCAAGCATAATATCTTTTCTCCATCTTGCAATCTTTGCCTTCTTGTGAACTTGTGACTTTCGGACCGATATGCTCATACCTTTCTTTGTCTTGACGCTTGAAAAGGTCATCTTTCTTGAAACTCTTTAACTTTAATACTTCGTCATTTCAAGGAAGACGTGCGGTATTAGAGTAGCAGAAGTCTTTTGAAGCATGTACTTGAGCTTTCGTGATGTCTTTATTATGTCGGTTCAGGTAATTATGGAGCATTGGTGGCAATTGACTTTGACTTGTCATCGGTTAACTGTTGCCGCCGTTAGGAAACCTGCATGAATGGGTTAGTGCTAAACAACATATATGTACGAAAGTGTCTTTGTCACTTCGTCGAATATGGTTTAAATAACCATGTTTCTCCGTTAATCAGTATAAATACTTCCAATGATCAGGTAGAATTCAAGAGAATCTCCTTGATAGGGTTTCGCAGTTGCACTAGCTGTTCTCATTACTGGAGTGTCTCAAAGCAGACATACTGGTAAAAGAGAATCGGTAAGTTTCTATCCTTTTCACGGATTGAGTCGTCAATTCAGTGTTTTAGCTTTCCTATGTCAGATACGTATGGGCTTCCCATGGAAATAAGATTGAAAATTAATTTAGGAAAAATCAGTTGTTGGTTAAGATGCAAAAGGTTTTTATAACCACACCAACAATTGTAATCGTTTTTTCAAAATTCATGCGTCAATTCATAAGTTGGACTGGAATTGATATCCAGTATCACAAGTTTGATCTGTGTAGGATCTCACAAGTCACATACCGCAGAGCATGTTTGATGTTGGCTCTAGAAGGATTTCCATCGCTATCTTCCCGATTAAGTTGTCAATTCGTGTTTAACTTTCCTATGTCTAGATACCTTGTGAGGCTTCCCATGGACATAAGATTTGAAAATTGATGTAGGAAAATCAGTCGGTGTGTTAAGATGCAAACGGTTTTTATAACACACCAACAGTTTTATCTTTTTCAAAATTCATTCGTCAATTCATAAGCTGGTTTTAGTAATCGGAGGCTGGAGCAGACTGCCACCTTTTCAATATCAACTAACTCGGAGTGAGAAAGTCTATAGAAATGTGTTTAATCTCCATGAGAAACGAAATAAGATTCTTTTGAGAGACCTTGAGTAGCTGGGAAGGGTTGTGCATTGCATCACTGGGTCCATGATGACTATCTTCAATACCAGACAACAGCTTAGTGTTTCTGATAGCATATGTATTGACTCGGTTTCTGCCTAAGTATAAGGAGGGCTTCTTTCTTTTCACCCTTTATCTTTACATTTCTTTTTAATTCTTCAACCCCTTCAATGCCTACCAAGACTTCATTACTAACACCTTGTTGGGTTTGTTCTAGTGTCAGCTTTGTCTTAATCTGCAATTTTCCCATTCTCACGTTTACTCCTTTTGTATCACACCTAAGGACTTCTATTCTAACTAATGAAACGTCCTTGGGTAGATCCCTCCGGTTCTGGCTGGATCATGGGAACGGATACCTAATCTTAACCACCTTATAACTCTAATTAATTACAAACATGGTCGATCTTTTAGTATTGTTCTCAGCCTTAAAAGCATTTGAAAAACTCAATCAAGGTACCTGTGACATAACTCAAAACATATGTACCTCATTTGTTTTTTATTTTTCAGAAATGCTCCCCTCAACACGTGCATCGATATTCAAAAATGTTTAGCACATGAAGGGTGAAGCTTGCACTTGAGTTCTTAAGATCACATCTTTAGCCTTATATTTTAATCATATTTTCTCCCCTTATCAAAAATGTCAAATCTCTTGATATTTTGGATATCAATTGATTCAAATATGTTTGAAAACTAGTTGGGGAGAGAAATGTTCTGATTTTTAACAAGCCGTATTAGGAATATTTTAATGATCCCCCTCAATTTACGAGGGCATTATATATATAGTGTCGAGTATGTTAATTTGAAATTTTTTGAATTTATTGAAAAAATTCTAGAAAATTCGTACTCAAACACTATTTATACTTGCCTAATTTTATAAGTCTATACTACAATTCACATTATTTACAAGATAAGATTTGAGATTAGACCTGATGATCATACAGTACGAGTCATCAGTTTGTAGTCCATCTCGAGTTCCTGAGCACCAACCAATCACTCCAGATTCCGAATGATCCTTCTTTCCCGCATCTGCTTGTCAATAAGCTCGACCATAAGCTTTGACCTCCTTTTGCCTGTAGCCGTCCACTTTCTCCTTGACATCTCCTTGTTGTATCCCAGACGAAATCCGAGTATTATATGATGAAGCTCATTGCGAACAGTCTTGAGTGTCCCGTCCGAGAACTTGTACAACTCATCAGCTCACATTACCCATTTTTGTTTGTTCAAGTCTTCATAGATTACCCCTGGTGGTTTGTGTAATGGAGTGTAGAATTCTTTGAATTCGATTTCAGGAAAGGTCTTCTGAGGTTCGGTGATGGTAAGTTTCTTTTGGTAACTCTCTACACCAAGTTGTAAATCCTCGACACGTCTTTTGATGATTAGACTTCTTGTAAACATACAAAGAGCCACAATAAAGTCAACAATGTCACTGTCATTGAGATGGAATAGTTTGTGTTGAATAGCAAGAAGCAGCATGTCTTCAATGTCGTTCAAGTGTAGATCAACGAAGTCACCTTCTTTAAACTTGTATAGCTGTCGATCAACTCTTTTCACCATAATTTCTTCTAAGTGACCATATCCACGCAGTTTCTTGACACTAACACTTTTCACACCAAGGATCTTCTGAGTGGAATAGACATTTTGCTTAGAAATTTTTTTTTACCTAAGATCTGTACCAAAGCTTATGCCTTTCGACCCAGTGCTTGATCTCCTTTTCAGCATCTTTGTCATACCCATGTTTGATAGTACTCCAAAGCGTAAGGGTCATGTCATCAATTCCCACTATCTCATACCGAGCGGCTTTTATCTTCGTGATAGACGTAGTGTACTATTTTCTCCGAATCGAAAGATTTCAGAAACTCTAGATCATTTTTGAAGAAGTATTCAGCGGCAATAGTGAGATGGCCTGGGCGACCTTTCAGGGGAAGAGGCTTGGTCAGGTTAAATGGGCAATGATCACCTTCTGAATTGTTCCAATCAAGTCTGTCTGTCAATGCTTTAAAACACTCCTCCATATTATACTCAAGTTCAATGCTACTAGTGCATGTTCCTTTTAATAGGTTGTAAGCAGGTCCTACTAAGATTTCTTGAGTAAGATGGTCTATCTGGAGTCGATTTAAAACATACTTGGAGAAGTCAATCGGAGTGGCCATTAGATTATTAAATATGAGAGGATCCTTTGCAACAGAGACCATTTGGTTAAACCAAGGTTGTTCAGGTTGATCAATTACAACTTGATGCTTGTTCCATTCCGGATTAGGAGTAGGAGGCGTTGGAGGTTGTTTAAACCAATCTTGCATTGGAGCTTTGTCCTTAGCTTGAGTAGAGTCATCATGTGGTTTATTGGCATCATGAACCACATCTTAAGCAGTAGTGTTAACAGCATCATCCATTTCCACCTCAGCAGTTGGTTCTTTAATTGGTTCCTTTGTAGTTGCAGACTTATTGGTTTTAGAACTTTTTGATGGATCTTTACCTTTGGAGGTTTCCTTGGTGGTGGATGGTTTCTTGGAAGACTCTGACTCTTTGGTTCTTCTCCTCTTTGTCTTCATCATCCTCATCATCATCATGTTGTCTTTTGTGGTCCTTGACTGTATCAACAACTCCCTTATCCATGGCATTTTCATCCTTTATCAATGCTTCCATAAGAGCATGGTATAAGGCACGATTAGCAGGATTTCTATTAAAAGACTTTTTTTCATGCATGGTCTGTTAGAGAGCGCTTTTCTAATCATACTCTTTAAGTGCCGCCTTGTCAGTGGACTTAATGGTATACTTCGACATCTTTTTCTTCTCTGATAGTTCCTTCTTTGCCTTGCGAATCTCTAAAGCACTCTTTTCATATTCTTGTTCAGGATCAACTGTTGGTGACTGAATCTTGCTTGACTCTGGAGCTGGCTTCACAGAGTATTTCTGAATAAGGTCTGCAGTGTGTCTCTGTAGAACCTTTTGAAGATCATCACCAATTTTAGATCCAAGATAATATCCAATAACCGTTGGAACTTGAGACTTGAGAGAAGCAAGAGCTTCAATAGAATGATCAATTTTCTTTAGCTCAAATACATCCTTTTCCAATTTTGCAACTCTTAGCTGAACAGCAGTGAGTGCATCGGATTCAAGGACATCAGTGGTGATGGTTGGAGCTTCAATTGTGATTAGTGGTGTAGGGATTGGTGTTGTTGTTTGTTGAACAATTGAGATGGTGGGTGTAACTTGAGGTAGTGAAAGAGCTGTGGAAATCAGAGTTTCAATGAAAATTTCTGGTATAGGTGGATGAGTGGTAGTCTCCGTAATCACTGATACAAGAACCTTGAGTACTGATGGAGACTCTCTGACTCTTTGGTTCCTCTCCTCTTTGTCTTCTTACCCTGGTTTGGTCCAGCTGAAGGGTCTTCATCATCATGCTGTCTTTTTTGATTCTTTACTGTATCAGTAACTCCCTTATCCATGGCATTTTCATCCTCTGTTACAGCTTCCATGAGAGCATGGTACAATGCATGATTAGCAGGATTTTTGTTGAAAGACTTGTTTTCATGCATGGTTTGGTAGAGAGCGCTTTTCTGATCATACTCTTTGAGTGCTGCCTTGTCAATGGACTTAATTGTATACTTTGACATCTTTTGCTTCTCAGCTTGTTCCCTCTTAATCTTTGCGAATCTCTGAAGCACTCTTCTCAAATTCTTGTTCACGATCAATTGTTGGAATTTGAATCTTGCTTGACTCGAGAGCTGGCTTCACAGAGTATTTCTGAATAAGGTCTGCAGTATGTCTTTGTAGAACCTTTTGAAGATCATCACCGATTTTAGATCCAAGATAATGTTCAACAACCATTGGAACTTGTGACTTGAGAGTAGACAATTGAGCTTTCAGAGAAGTGATTATTTTCTTTAAGCCTCAGATACATACATATTTTCTAATTTTTTGCAACTCTTAGCTGAACATCAGTGAGTGCATTGGATTCAAGGACAACAGTGGTGATGGTTGGAGCTTCGGTTGTGATTGGTGGTGTAGGAATTGGTGTTGTTGTTTGGAGTAGTACAGGTGGTATAGTGGAGACAGATGGGGGGGGTAGAAGAGTTGTTGCAGGATCTACTAAAGGAGTTTCGAGTAAAGGTGTGAGGACTAAGGGCTCAGAAATCACCGAAATAGGTATAGTGAGCACATATGGAGACTGGATATGTGGAACTTCAAATTGGATTTTAATATCCAACAACGAGTTGATCTCAGCATCTGTAGTATCCTTAACAATACCAATTAAACAAGTATCATACGAAAGTTTAAGAAATTCATCACCAAAAAGCTAGAAGATGGCAGAGGGAATTCAATAGACTCAGGTCATAGCATTCCTGGCTAATTTAGCATCACCCTTCTCTTCTGCAGTCTTTTCAACATCAGATTTGACTGCATCAGTCATTTCAACCTTTTCTTTATTCTTATGCTCAACCGTTTCAGCTTGTTTCATCTCTACATCTGCATCTTTGTGCACTTGAATCTTATACTTATAGATTTCATCTTTATCAGATTCAGTTTCAGCATCTTCATCATCAGTATCTTGACTGTCACTGACATGATCATCGTCTTCATCCTCATCATCACCATCACCATCATTATCCTTCTTCTCTTCTTCATTAAAATTTAGTTGAGAGTCTTCTAAGTGTTCACTTTCATGTTCAGTCTCCCACTCCAGTACAACATTTTCTTCAGAAGTAGCCTTTTCCTCATCGGGAACCCATGGTTTAGTACCTGTTCCTTCACTTGAGGTAGTAGAGACAACCATGGACACATCAGGAACCCTTGGTATTCTACCAGTTCCTTCACTTGAGGCTCCAGTACCTGGCTGTCTTCTGCTGGTTTTCTTGCTTTCCTTAAGAGCTTGCATAGTATCTGCAGCTTCTTGTTCTTCAGGAGTTAAAGATTGAACACCCTTGAGTTTAAGATTTGAAGTGGCTGGTTTTGGCTTTAGAGCACTTGGAGTGTCTTGAATGACTACACCCCTTGTAATTTTACAACCAGTCTTTTTCTTAGCAGGTTCAGGTTCAGACTCGTCAGATACATCAACGGATTCCTGATGTGAGGGTCGTAAGGACTTCAGCAAGAAGCTTTACAACTACCTAGGCAGTATACCTAATCGCTATAGTGTAGTATAGGCAAGACTCAGGGGTTGTTATCGTTCTCTAGAGGAATAGGTTGGGAAGGCTTGATCACGGTTGCGCGGGGTCGCTTTTGTAATACTGACGCGTCGCTCCGTAGATGATTCTAGATTCCTCTTTAAGTCGGCCCACGTCCGGATGCCGTCGCTAATTCCTGACGCCGTACTACTTTAGATCACGACGCACGCACTGTTTACATAAATCTTCTAGAGATTTGGTGTAGGTCCGTAATCTTGTCTGTTTCTTCTCCAAATGAGCCCAAGTCACGTGTATTTCCTCCAAAAGCTATCCAAGTGCTAAAAACCTAAAAACAAACGGTTAAGCACGTAATCTGGGCATATTTGCATGATTTAGGGGGTTCAATGACCTTGAAATAGTGTATAAAATGACACCTCATCAAATACCCCTACACTTGAGATTTGCTTGTCCTCAAGAAAATGGGCTTTTCTACATAGACAATAGCAATAAGAGGGTCATTTAACCTACTCTTTAAAAGCATTTTACAACACAACCTTCTAGACCTCGTAATTAAAAGCATAGAAAGTATATACTAGCAACTCACATAAGTGTTTAGGATTATCTCTTTCACTCGGGTGTATAATAAATTATAACATAATGGAGAAACGGAAAATCAACACTCATTACCTGTCGTAGCATATAAATTACCAAAGTCTTGGTAAAGGATCAAACCTCCACCGCTAGGCGCAAGCATTATTCATTACTATGCAAGAGGTCTTTTAAAGGGTTATGGGGTGTAGGTGTAAGATAACATTTATTGAAACGGAAACGGATGGGATATATTTAGGTGGTGACTTTGGGTAAAATTGTAGTGGAAGGGTTAGCTAATTATTTATACGAATACACGTTGGTTTGATTGCTAAGCCCAGACTAGGACAAAGATATACAAACTCTACACAACTCTACATCAATCTCATTCTTTTTCTTTTCTTGACTCTATGATAAACATAAACATAAGCAAATGGCACCCTGTACATTTTTTACTCTTTTTTTATATACATTTTTTATATACAATTTTTTTCGTACACTTTTGCCCTGCCATTGCTTAAACATATAATACATCATGGGGGTTTATAGATACACCCCTACACTTGAATTTTTACATACTCGATTATTTACAATCTAACTCTGACTCGATTTGAGGTGGATCAAATAACATGGAGCTTATTGAGCTCTACTAGGGGTAATAAATTACTTCTTTCCCAATTCTTCATAAGATGAATACTACCATGAATCCCAATCGTCCCAAAACTGTATTTACAAGGATAAGGACTTAGCAACTGTGTACTCAATAATTAACTTGGTTTAAAACAATAATGTACTAAAGGTGAGTACATACAAGGTAGGCTAAGGCGATTTGGGTGTAACGATTGGTTTAAGGGTAATAATGCTCTTCATTAATAGTCTGGCTTAACCAGATCATTACGAGAACCGTGAAAAAGGATAGGCTCAGAGGATTGTACTAGGGGTATCCTGAACTAAAGATGAGTGCATGGCAAGGGTGTGAGATAGTTATATGATCTGTGTGACCATCATAACAATTATAGGTTTAAAACATGGGTTAATCCTATTGCCTCTTTTCTAGCAAATCCTAATACTTACTATGCGGTCTCGGGATGCATCACAAAAACAAGTTCTAGAATTTAATATACTACCGGTACACTCATATAATTTAATACCGGTACCAATGCTCCAGAAAAGGCGACAAAGACCATACGTACACATCCGTAACGACGGAATAGACACATATGACTGTATTCGAACCTTAACTCGAGAAAGCTAAAGGTACAAATTATCTTGGTTATCAATAATGGATACCCGAATTCCTAAAGATCTAAAGGCGAACCTCACATTTTTGGGGTGGAATTTTAAGGGTTTTTGTGCTAGTAATACACATTCCTATCCATGAGACGCTAATAATACTCGGTTTTCGTCGGTATGTGTCATAAAAAATTTTAAATTTGGGTTAAAATTACCTTTTTATGCTATGTTTTGATATATTACTCATCATTTTAAGGAACAAGCAAATGGCAAATGAAGGAATAGTTTCTAAGGCTTATTTCCCCCTACACTTAAGTTGAACATTGTCCCTAATGTTCTATAGAAGTACCCGTAAAAACGAATAAAGGGAAAATAAAACAAGTAAAAGAAACTAGTACTCCCCTGGTTTGCTCAATAATGGAGAAGAAACATGCGATAACTGGTTAAATCATCCTCCAAGAATTGTCCAATGAAACTTCCTAAGAACTTCCAAGCTTCTTCTCATCAAATATAAGCTGTAATCAAAGACAAAGACAACTACACCAAGCATAAAATCGGAGGGATAAATATAAATACAATGAGAGTTTAGGGTTTGACTCTATGAAAGCAGTAAAGATAGGATGAGAGTAATGATGTACTCATAGGTTTATGCATGTTTACAAAAGAATTACAAATTTTAAATATTGCAATTTTATGTTTCACAAATACTTGAAAAAAATTTGAATTTTTACATTACTGGAGACGCGACGCCATCGGGTGTTAGTCCCAACGCCGTCTCTAGCGTCTGTAAAAATTTCTTCTTTGTTTTTAATGAGAAATTCCCTGCACACAATTTTATTAGTCAAATCTGAAGAAAGCATTGCATAAAAACCTAGAATTAATCATTACAATCATATGACTCGAAACTGACGCGAATTAATCTAAACACTTTATTTTAATTGTTTGAATTTGGTTCTTAACAACCGGATATATTCCCCTACACTTATTTTGTTGCAAAATACCTTTGATTGCAAATAAGACGAAGTTAAAAACAAACAAAGCAAGATTACACAATTCATTCAAACATAATAAAACAAACAATAAAGAATTAAAACACACGACACTCCTAAGTGCGGGAAAAGTAAATATTAGGTTGCCTCCCAAGAAGCTCTTTTCTTTATTTACGAGTCTTGTAGCTAGAATCGAAGTCACACGTTCTTACGTGACTTCTCCTCCATCATCCATTCCAGTCATGTATTCGGGTCCAAGCTCTAGGCATTCTTTGTAAAATTCCAATATTTTTCTCATTACGTACTCCACTCCTTTTCTCTTGTCCTCCTTGTTTATAAGGTAGACCGATTTCATGTGCTCTTTTTCTAAGTCTGATAATGAATTGTACTGTTCTATCTTGTAGGGCATTTTATAGGCAACTTCATCAGTTCCCTTTGTGAACCTTACTACTCCTTCGAGTGGGTCATGAGTCATGTTGGATATTTCAATGATTGAGTTGATATCTTCAACAATCATGAAGTCCATGACATAAGTGAAATTCCCTACAAAAACATGCATTCCCTTAATCCTTCCCATAAAGTTGCTCACTCCTCTATGAGTATCTTCCCTAGGGTCGAGTTTTCTTCTCATAATCCAATGATACAACATTCGGGTCATGACATTCAAAGGGGAGTTGAGATCTATGTAGGATTTTTCAACATGCATGTATCCAATGTTGCATGGTATTTTAAGGTTTGATGGACATCCCTCAGTGATGATAGGGTTTCTGAGAAATAAGGAGGGAATCGAGCCTCTCATTAGGTACCTCCCGCTTCATCGGTAAGCAAGGATGCATATTCAACAAAGGCTTGTTCCGGATCTTCCATGCAATACTCAGTGTCATGGGGACCACTACAGATCTCACGCGAGGTAGTGATTTTGTTCACTTGAGTAGGTTGTGTCGGAGCATGATGAGCTTCCATCAAGCGTTGGACTTGATTCTTGAGCTCAATGAGGTGGCGGTCGGATGTACTCGGGACATCTTGAGGCAAAGAGATTGCCTTGACCGGCTTAGCAAAATCCCTTGGGTTGTTCCAACTTTCGTTGTCATAGAGGGCGAGGTCCTCTAATAATGCCTAGGATTCTTCGGCGTTTCTGTCACGAAGCTTGCCACCGGCCGATTGTTCAATGGTTTGTCTTGTGACAAGATTGACATGGTCATAAAAGATTTAGACTTGGAGCCAAAGGTTAATGCCATGATTAGGGACTTTTTGTAGTAAGTCCTTGAAACGAGTCCATGTTTCTAAGAGAGATTCTCCTTGATGTTGTTGGAACATCAGGATATCGTTGCGGAGTTTTACAGTCCTTCCCGGTGGAAAGAATTGAGCAAGGAAACAAGTAGTAAGATCCTCCCATGTAGTGATAGATCCTGCTGGAAGATGTTTAAGCCAGTTGCTAGCTTGATCGCAAGGGAAAATGGAAATAAACACAAGCGTGTTCTTTCCCTGTTTTCACCGTCAAGGTCAAGTGAGTCCATAAGTTTTAAGAAATCCTTGAGGTGTTGGTTTGGATCCTCGGACCGAAGTCCGTGGAATGAGCATTCATTTTGCACCAACCGGATGGTGTCGAATCGAAGAGGTACCACATTGTTCCCTACGGGGAGCTCAATGGTATTCCTGTAGCCCTCGTTGCTAGGTTTAGAGTAATCTCCACGTATAGGGATAGGATTCGGGTCTCCCGTGGTGGTTAACAAGAATGGATTACGAAACAATTAACACAAAGAAAAGATAGACTACAAGAAAGCTAATATATGGAATTATATTCTCACTTGAAAGGATTCAAGTGAGTAGAACTAACTTAAAATATGATCAAAACCTAACTATTCCTCACGCAGCGGCGCCAAAAACTTGATGTGGAGGTCGTAAAGGACTTCAGCAAGAAGTTTTACAACTCCCTAGGCGGTGTACCTAATCGTTGCAGTGTAGTATAGGCAAGACTCGAGGGTTGTTATCGTTCTCTAGAAGAATAGGTTAGGAAGGCTTGATCATGGTTTAACAAAATTCTAGAGGTTGAGAGAAGATTATTTTTATGTTTTTATATTTTATGAAAGCATGTAAATATATAATTTTAAGAGGTTGGGTTGTTTAACTAATAACTAAACTAATTAATATCTAATCTACTGGTGATAACTTTATGATAAGTAAATGTATTTACCTAATCATGCACTACTCCTCAGATTGCTTCTCCTAGATCTGTTGCTTTGTCACACTTGTGATGATATGTGTAAGTATTTCCTAGGTCATAAACGGATTACATGAACCCACCATCTATTTAATATTCTGTTAAGGCAACGTACAAGCAAGGTAGTATGAAGACTATTACATGGCCCCTAAGAGTATATTAAATGCATGTGAAATAACTTAAGAGGGATCGACCATATAATGGGTAAGGTAGTATGAAGACTGTTACTGATGGTATCCTTTCTACACTACTCGCGTTTCTTTAGACATATCAACAACAATGCAGACAAAATTTGGTTTTCTAAAGCCTAACGTGCACATTCCTCAACAAGAAGCAACATCAAAAGGATCTATAATCTAAGTTTCATGCAATCATAGAAAAATACAAAGGAGGGTTTAGCCTCACATGTTATAAAGAAAGCAAGAAGATAAATCAATCAAACAACACATAAACATATTGAATGATTAATGATGAATAACTTACTTGATTAAACATGGATTCAAGGTAGTACAATAGGGTTTTGAGGCCTTAAAAACGACCTATAAAGCTCCTAAAACGACTAGGTTTATACAAAGTTATCCCAAAGTTACACATATAAAACCCTAAAAACAGATTTATATTTATAGAGATGTCGACATGACGGCGTCGCTTTGTAATCCTGACGTGATGCGGTCGTCGTAGGACTTCTACATGAAGTTTTACAACTCTCTAGGAAGAGCACCTAACCGTTGTAGTAGTAGTATTGGAAAGACTCGGGGGTTGTTATTGTTCCCTAGGGGAATAGGTTAGGAAGGCTTGATCACGGTCTAACAGAATTCTAGGGGTTGAGAGAAGATTATTTTTGTGTTTTTATATTTTTTAGAAAGTAGGTAAATCAATGGTTTGAGAGGTTGGTTTATTTAACTATTAATTAAACTAATATCTTTTCTATAGGTGATAACTTTATGATAATTAAATGTATTTACTTAATCATGCATTACTTATCAGATTGCTTCTCCAAATCATGCTGCCTTGTCACACTTGTAATGATTTGTGTAAGTATTTCCTAGGTCATGAACGGATTACACGAACCCGCCGTCTATTTAATATTCCGTTAGGGCAACGCACAAGTAAAGTAGTATGAAGACTATTACAAGGCCCCTAAGAATATATTAAATGCGTGTGAAATATCTTAAGAGGGATCAAACATATAAGGAGGTAAGGTAGTATGAAGACTGTTACCCGATGGTATCTTTTCTATGCACTCATGTTTCCTTAGATGTGTCTATAGCGATACAAACAAAAGCTGTTTTTCTAAAGCCTAACGCCCACATTCATCAACAAGAAGCAACAGTAATAGGATCTATAATCCGATTTTCATGCAATCATAAGCAAATACAAAGGAGGGTTTAGCCTCGCATTTTAGAATGAAAGCAAGAAGATAAATCAATCACACAACACATAGACATATTGAATGATCAATGATAAATAACCTTACTTGAATTAAAACATGGATCCAAGGTAGTACAATAGGGTTTTAAGGCCCGAAAAATGACCTATGAAGCTGCTACAAAGGCTAGGGTTCGTCTTCCTAAAGTTATACAAAATTACACACTCAAATCCCTAAATCGGTTTTGTATATATAGAGATATCACTACGACGGCGTCGCTTTGTACTCCTGACACCGTCGCCACGTAGAAGGTTCTAGATCCACTTTAAGTCGGCCACGTCCTGACGCCGTCGCTGAATCTCTGACGCCGTCACCATGAATGTCATAATGCCATCGCTTTATGGTTGCGACGCCTTCTCTAGGCTCTAAGTGAATAATTCTTCATGGTTCTTGGTGTAGAGTCATAGTCTTGTCCGTTTCTTCTCCAAATGAGCCTAAGTCACGTGTATTTCCTCCAAATGCCTTCAAAGTGCTAAAAACCTGAAAAAAATGATTAAGCACATAATCTGGGCATATTTGCATAATTTAGAGGGTTAAATGACCCTGAAATAGTGTATAAAATGACACCTCATCAAATACCCCTACACTTGGGATTTGCTTGTCCTCAAGCAAATGGGCTTTTCTACCTAGACAATAAAATATAAAGGTCATTTAACCTACTCTTTAAAAGTATTTTACAACACAACCTTCCAGACCTCGTAATTAAGAGCACGGAAAGTATATACTAGCACCTCATATAAGTGTTTGAGATTTTCTCTTTCTCTCGGGTGTATAATAAATTATAACATAACGGGGAAACGGAAAATCAACACTCATTACCTGTCATAGCATATAAATTACCATAGGCTTGGTAAAGGATCAGACCTCCACTGCTTAGGCGCAAGTATTATTCATTACTATCCAAGAGGTCTTTTAAAGGGTTGTGAGGTGTAGGTGTACGATAACATATATGGAAACGGACTCGGATGGGATACATTTGGGTGGTGACTTTGGGTGAATTTAGGGTGAAAGGGTTAGCCAATTATTTATACGAATACACACACGCTGTTTTGGCTGGCTATGCCTATCAGACTAGGACAATATTACACTCTACAAAAACTCTACACCATTCTCATTTCTTTTTCTTTTCTTGACTCTATAATATAAACAATAAAACATAAGCAAATGGCAGCCCCGTAATTTGTTTGTACTTTTTATTTATATATTTTTTGATTCGTTTCTTTTCTTTTTCTCATTTTTTTGGGTACACTTTTGCCCTGCCATTGCTTAAACATATAATACATCATGGGGATTTATAGATACACCCTAACAATTAAACTTTTATATACACGATTTTTTCCAATCTAACTAATGACCCGATTTGAGGTGGATCAAAATAACATGGAGCTTATTGAGCTTTATTGGGGGGAATAAATTACTTCTTCCCCAATTCTTCATAAGATGAATACTACCATGAATCCTAATCGTCCTAAAATAGTATTTACAAGGATAAGGACTTAGCAACCCTGTACTCAAATAATTAACTTGGGTTAAAACAATGATGTACGAAAAGCGAGTACATATCAGGTAGGCTAAGGCGATTTGGGTGTAACAATTAGTTTAAGGGTTGACAATGCTCTTCATTAATAGTTTGGCTTAACCAGAAAATTACGAGAACCGTGAAAAAGTATAGGCTCAGAGGGTTGTACTAGGGGTATCATGCACTAAAAATGAGTGCATGGCAAAGGTGTAGGATAGTTATATGATCGGCGTGACCATCATAACAATTACAGGTTTAAAACATAGGTTAATCCTAATGCCTCTTATCTAGTCAATCCTAATACTTACTATGCGGTCTCGGGATGCATCACAAAAACAAGTTCTAGAATTTAATATACTACCGGTACACTCATATAATTTAATACCGATACCAATGCTCCAGAAAAGGCGACCTAGACCATACATACACATCCGTAACGACGGAATAGACACATATGACTGCATTCGAACCTTAACTCAAGAAAGCTAAAGGTACAAATTATCTTGGGTATCAATAATGGATACCCGAATTCCTAAAGATCTAAAGGCGAACCTCACATTTTTGAGGTGGAATTTTAAGGGTTTTGTGCTAGTCATACACATTCCTATCCATGAGACGCTATTAATACTTGGTTTTCGTCGGTATGTGCCATATAAAATTTTAAATTTTGGTCAAAATTACCTTTTTATGCTATGTTTCGATATATTACCCATCATTTTAAGGAACAAGAAAATGGCAAATGAATGAATAGTTTCTAAGGCTTATTTCCCCTACACTTAAGTTGAACATTGTCCCCAATGTTCTATAGAAGTACCAGTAAAAATAAACAAATGAAAAAGAAAACAAGTAAAAGAAACTAGTACTCCCCTGGTTTGCTCAATAATAGAGAAGAAACATGTGATAACTGGTTAAATCGTCCTCCAAGAATCATCCAATGAAAACATCCTAAGATCTTCCAAGCTTCTTCTTGTCAAATATAACCTGTAATCAAAGACAAAGACAACTATACCAAGCATAAAATCGACGGGATAGATAAATATACAATGAGAGTTTAGGGTTTCGACTCTATGAAAGCAGTAAAGATAGGATGAGAGTAATGATATAATTATAGGTTTATGCAGGTTTACAAAAGAATTACAAATTTTAAATATTGCACATTTTATTTTTCAGAAATACTTGAAAATTTTCAAATTTTTACATAGCTGGAGATGCAATGCCATCAGGATAAATCATGACGCCGTCTCCAGCGTCTGTGAAAATTTCTTCTTCGTTTTTAATGAGAAATTTCTTGCACGCAATTTTATTAGTGAAATCTGAAGAAAGCACTGCATAAAAATCTGGAATTAATCATAACAATCATATGACTCGAAACTGACGCGGATTAATCTAAACAATTTATTTTAAATGTTTGAATTGGATTCTTAAACCGGATATTTCCCCTACACTTATTTTGTTGCAAAATACCTTTAATTGCAAATAAGACGAAGTTATAAACAAACAAAGCATGATTACAAAATAATTCAAACATAATAAAACAAACAATCCTAATTGCGGGAAAAGTAAATATTGGGTTGCCTCCCAAAAAGCGCTTTTTCTTTATTTACGAGTCTTGTAGCTAGACTCAAAGTCACACGTCCTTACATGACTTCTCCTTCATCGTCCATTCCAGTTAAGTATTCAGGTCCAAGCTTAATGGTGTCTTTATAAAACCCGTCTTCTAAGTCGGATGGCTTCCTACATCCTCTATTATAGTCGTCCTCACTGAGTATTACCCTAGATGATAATAAGTCATGACCCTCGCTGGACAATTCGCTCCTCTTTGGGTCCTTATATGGTGTTTTAAAGGTGACCTCTTTAGTTCCATCCATAAAAGTCATTAACCCGTGTTTCCTATTTATGGCCAGGCAGGCGATTTCAATGAAGAGTCGTCCAAAGATCCCGTGGGACAAGCTAGGGTCAAGGTTAGTCTCAATACTTTTCAAAAAGGTAAAATCTATGACGTAGCTCATATTTTCTACAAATACGTGTATGTCCCTTCCTAATCCTACAAGATTTCTTCCCTTATACTCATATCCATTCTTTCTAATAGAGTTATAATAGGCCAAGGACATGATGTTCATGGGTAGGTCAACATCAATATATGCGTTAGCAGTGAATTTGTGACCTATCATGTAGGGAATTTTAAGGTTTCTTGGGTCACCCTTTTTGATCCTAAAGTCATAATTAAGTGAGCATTAGGCATTTACTTAATCAATGATTCATAAACCGATTCCTCACTTGTGTCAACTAAATCTAGAGGTTCTTTAACATCTAACCATTCAATTCCCTTGTAATCTTTGTTAGATCCTAAATTTCCAACAACAGTTATGTCTTTCCGCTCTAGTAGTGGCGTATCTCATCGTTCTTTAATGTATGCAATGGTGTTGCTGTCTTTGGGGTTGCCCTCTCTTTCTTGCTCTTCTTCCTCAGCCATGCTATCACGAGAGTCGTTTTGTTGCTTGGGATGTATCGTGTTAGTGTTGATCGAACCATGTATATGGGTTGAGCACTGTGGTTCTTTGGTTGGGTAAGAACGAGCAGACAAAAATGAGGAAGTACTTAGTTTCGGGTTCTTGACCGTGTTGCTGGGTAGTGTGCCTGCTATTCGATCGGTGATGGCCTTTAACACTATGTCGATTTTGTTGGTCATCTCGCTTTGTTGTTGTTTGAAATCGGCTTCAAACTTGGACAATCTAGTATCTTGAGATGCCATGAAGTTGGATACCAATCCTTCAAGATTTGATTGATTGTTAAAGCTTTGAGGACGGTTATTAAAGGAACGGTTTGGGATTGGACCGTTAGGTTGGAACCGGTTAGGTGGGTTTGAAAAATTATTTTAGGAATTTTAAGGTTGTCTCCACCTAAGGTTTGGGTGAATTTTCCATAATGGATTGTAGGTGTCACCAAGATTGTTTTGCTCGGGCTTAAAAGTGTACCACTTACCTCTTACTTCGTCGGTACGTAAGGATGCGTATTCAACAAAGTCTTGTTCAGGATATTTCATGCAATACTGAGTGTCGTGGGGACCACTACAGAGCTCATATAAGGTAGTGATTTTGTTCACTTGAGTAGGTTGCGTCGAAGGAAGATGAGATTCCATCAAGTGTTGAACATGATTTTCAAGCTCGATTAGATGGCAATCGGATGTACTCGGGACATCTTGAGGCCAAGCGATTGCCTTGATCGACTTAGCGAAATCCCTTGGGTCGTTCTAACTTTCGTTGTCATAGAGGGCGAGGTCCTCTAATAATGCCCAGGATTCTTTGGCGTTCGGGCCACGAAGCTTACCACCGACCGATTGGTCAATGGTTTGTCTTGTGACGGGATTGACATGGTCATAAAATGTTGATCCCACTTAAATAGATCTTGCTTAGCTTGTAAAAGGCTTAGTTGTATTGAATAAATCCAAGACAACTATGGTAGAAACTTTGATTGAATATATTAAAGACTATGCAGAATCTAGTCTATGATACCAAGAAGAATAAGCAATAAAATAGTAATGAACAAGATTGTATAATACCAAACTTTAAGCCTCAATATATTAATACGAACACTCTTGATAGTGTTAGGGTTATACAAAACCTTGAAGCTATATATGACTAAATATGAAGAATGAGATATATAGATTACATGCCCTAGTGTCTCCTTTTATACACCAAGGAACCCTAATGGGCTTACAACGCGTTTTCTACTCATACATATCTTTTCCAAAAATATCTCATACATATCTCTTCCTAAAATATCTCATACATATCTCTTTAGCAGTACTAAAACAGACTAACAGTACTAACTAAGTGTAACAGCATACACTCTTCTAGCAGTAGTAACATTTTGTACTGGCAGTACTAATATTACATTAGCAGTAGTAATGACCTAGAACTTTTTCTTCAATCTTGAGCAGCAGTTGTAACTTGAACCAACAGTAGTAACAGTTAAGAATCCTTTTATTCCTAACAATCCTCCCCTAAACTTGATATTCATCATATTAATAATCAAGTTTCTTGAATAAGTCTTCTTGAACCTCAGGAGGATGTATCCAAACATTTTTCTACTTCTTGTACTGTGACTTGATAAATCTGAGGAGCTCAAATTCCATTTTACATTCATGATCAACTTCTAGCCTCCTACTCAACATTCTTGAAAGCATTTCTTGTGTATGAGGATATTTCTTTTCTACCAGCATGTGAATAGTAATTCCAGTATCCATCAATAATAAATGTACTCCACATGAATCATATAACCTCCAGCTTATCAATGTGTAGTCCTGTTGAGCTTTCTAGATTTCATCTTCCTCACTTGGTTCAAATAAATTGATGAGATCTCCCCAAAGTATCTGTCATATCCTTCTGGGCTTGTTGACTTAAATCTTTCCTTTACCAACCTGTATAGATCTAACACATCTTGTCTGTCAAAATCATCAAGCATTGCACTGAATATCTTGTAATATTTAGTCCTTCCATCAGCCCTGATGATCTGATAATACATCTTGTCTTCTGCTAGAATGTGTGTCTTCTAGTCAACTATTGGATATTTTATAGCTAAAGATTCAATATTGACAGCACTATCATCACCTGGAATTATCTCCAAACAAGCTTTAAGCTCTGCCTTCTCAGCATCACCATCTATCTTTTGTCTCTTAGCACTTTCTTTACTAGGCCTTTCACCTGCTCTTTTCTTACTAACTGCTTTCTTTCTATTGCTTTTAGTATCCATAGGAACAAAATCATTTACCTGTTTGTAAGCTTTGTCAAACATTTGCTTGATTGCATCAAATCTTGTAGGATCGTTTATTTCATAACACGTGTGATGATTTTTGTGATTGGGCTAGTTTCTAGAGAGAGAAACACATGAGAGGGATTTTCTAGAGAGAGAAAATGTGTTTAATATGAAAAGTGTAAAATGACTAGCTTACCTCTTCCAAAGTTGGAAGAGGCTTATATAGTTTTTACAAAATACCAGGTATTAGTACCCGGCTTAAAACCGAAAGACATACGATTAACTATTAAACTACGAACTATTATAAACAATAAATATACGGGGTAACTAAGTCTTTTACTCATATCTAACAATCTCCCCCTAAGGGAGGTCACCCTTGAAAACACTAGACTTAAGCTCTTACAGCTTGCAGTCCATTTTTGGAAAAAATTTATAAAACAAAATGCAAAAATATAAAACCAAAAAATTAAATACAAAATTAGAAAAATGAAGAATTTAAAAATATGTTTTCTTGACATGTCTTCCGGAATCGATAATATTTACGGCCTTAGAAATGTCATTCAACAATGGCACGTGGTTGTAAATAAAGTTCGAGCAGAAGTTTAAAATGTTTTTCAAAACATGTCATTGGCTTGTAGTTATTTCAGACTGCAACCCGGTCATCATCTTAAACGCAAGTATATCGTCAAAAAGATAACTTGACCTTTCAACAGGAAATTCATTTTCTCAGGCATTGAACTACTTTATGTTCATGCAAAGGCGTGTGTATACTTTTCTACACAATCCGTGCTTTCTCGTTAAAATAAGTGTACGTGTTAGTGCATTTATTTTTCAAAAGAAGAGAAATCTTCTATAACCCGAAGTTTTGGGGGGGGGGGGGGGGGGGGGGGGGGGGGGGGGGGGGGGGGGGGGGGGTTGAAAAAAAAAAAATTGGGGGAATAGGGTATAACAATTTTCCAATAAATATTGATTTTCAAAAATCATGTCTGGGTTAATCAATTTGAAAAAGTGTTCTATTATAAAAATTAGAATCTGTTGTTTCTCAATCAAAAAAAGATTTTCAAAGATAATTCGACCACTCAAACAATGACTACAACTCTTTAGATAGAAAACGGGTCATTATTTGAGGGTGAGAAAGTGTTATCAAATAATATTTTCAAAATGATCTTCAACATTTTATGTAAATTATACAAAAATGTTTTTTAACTCCGAGAGCATAAGTTATCATAAGTATAATAAATTTAAGGGTTAAATATTTCTAAGTTTAGTGCTTAGGCTTAGAACTACATCTGTGGAAAACAAAATCAAGTTCTCCACTTGTACTCTATTGGGAAATTCTCTAACGTGGTGGAACTCCCACGTTAGGACTGTTGGTAACGACGTTGCTTATGCAATGACTTGGACAGAACTGAAAAAGAAGATGACTGACAAGTACTGCCCGAGGACCGAGATTAAGAAGCTCGAAGTCGAGCTGTGGGATTTGAAAGTGAAAGGTACCGATGTGATAGGGTACAACCAACGTTTTCAGGAACTGGCATTGCTGTGTGTTAGAATGTTTCCTGAAGAATCTGACAAGATTGAGAGATATGTCGGTGGTTTGCCCGACATGATCCACGAAAGTGTAGTAGCATCCAAGCCTAAGACAATGCAAGAGGCAACTGAAATAGCAACCGAACTGATGGATAAGAGAATCCGCACTTTTGTTGAGCGTCAGACATAGAACAAAAGAAAGCAAGATGATAACCAACAACAACAACAACAAAACAAAAGGCAGAACACCGGCAGGGCGTACACTACAGGGACTGGTGAGAAGAAACCATACGGGGGATCTAAACCCCTATGCGCTAAATGTAACTATCACCACGATGGTCCATGTGCTCCTAAATGCCACAAGTGCAACAGAGTTGGCCATCTGGCCCGCGGCTGTAGGAGTCTTGCAAATACTAATGCTAGTAACAATCAGAGGGGCACAGGGGCAAAACCTACATGCTTTGAGTGTGGAGCCCAGGGACATTTCAAGAAGGAGTGTCCAAAACTGAAGAACAACAACCGTGGTAATCAAGTTGGGAATGGCAATTCTAGCAAAAGTGTATGCGGTAGGCCATGCAGGGACAAACCCAAACTCCAACGTCGTAACGGGTATGTTCCTTCTAAACAACTCTATGCTTCTATCTTATTTGATACCGGTGCCGATAAGAGTTTTGTTTTACTGCATTTAGCTCCCCTAAATTGATATCACTCAAAACTACCTTAGATCTTATTTGATGTTGATATAGATGACGGGTGTCTAATTAGGTTAAACACTTTCATTCAGGGGTATTACATTAAGACTTCTTAATCAACATTCCAAATAGATCTTAATGCCCGTAGAACTTGGTAGTTTCGACGCCATAATTGGTATGGATTGGTTGGCAAAGTACCAAGCTGTCATTGTTTGTGTTGAGAAAATCGTTTGTATTCCCTGGGGAAGTGAAACCTTAGTTGTTCATGGTGACGGAAGCAACCGGGGAAACGAGACTCGTTTGAACATCATCTCGTGCACTAAAACACAGAAGTACATGCTAAAAGAATGTCATGTCTTTTTGGCACATGTTACTACAAAGGAGACTGAAGACAAGTCGGAGAAGAAGTGACTTATGGACGTACTGATCGTTTGAGATTTTCCTGAAGTATTTCCTGAGGACTTGTCGGGTCTTCCTCCGACTCGACAAGTGGAATTAAAAATCGATTTGTTACCAGGTGCTGCAACTGTAGCATGGGCACCTTATCGATTGGCCTCATCAGAATTGAAAGAATTGTCGGACCAACTGAAGGAGCTATCCAACAAAGGCTTTATAAGGCCCAGTTCCTCACCTTGGGGAGCTTCGGTCTTGTTTGTCAAGAAGAAGGATGGATCATTTCAAATGTGCATTGACTACCGAGAACTGAACAAGCTAACGATGAAGAATCGTTATCCACTCCCAAGGATTGACGATTTATTTGACCAACTACAAGGATCCAACGTTTATTCTAAGATAGACCTGCGATCATGTTATCACCAACTTCGAGTACGTGAAAAATATATTCCAAAAATGGCATTCAGAACTCGATATGGTCATTACGAGTTCCAAGTTATGCCATTTGGTTTGACGAACGCACCGGCGGTATTTATGGATCTCATGAATCGGGTGTGCAAGCCAAACTTGGATAAGTTTGTGATTGTCTTTATTGACAATATCCTTATCTATTCAAGGAACAAGAAGGAACATGAAGAACATCTTAAGGCAATTCAGGAATTACTTAAGAAAGAGGAGTTGTATGCTAAATTCTCTAAATGTGAATTTTGGTGTCATCATGAAAATCAATTTTCTCAGTCTTGAGCTATATACAAAACATTTAAAAATTTTGAGCTCATGACACGGTTTGTAATCACTTCAGATTGCAACCCGGGCCTAAATGTCATAGAAGAGTGTACGTTTCAGTGCGTTTACTGAAGAGAAGTCTTCTATCATGTGGTTTTTTCAAAACTGTTGAACATAATTTTCAACTAGAACTTTAAATGTCAAATTCTTTCGATAATACAATTTGTGGTATCTTGTTAAAATATGTGGTACATTATTTGTGGTATCTTTCTAATTGTATGTTCAGCACTCCTTTCCTCTGATAATTTCTCAAAATTATGTCACTCAGAATGTCATTTTTATGTGGATCAATTTTCAAAGGGAGGCTTTTAAAAACCAAAGCCTTTAATGTATTTTGGGTACATCTCATAAATGTTAATTTTATGTATCCAAAAACATTCAGTGAAATTAAAAGGTGGTACTTCAAGTGTCATATTCATGAGAAGACTGAGCATAATTTTTCAAGACCTTATCAATGTCATTTCAAAATTGTGTGCTCATGTCTTAAGCACCACTGTTCACCAAGGCATCTTACTCATTCTTCAACATATTTGTGGTGTCATATCATTTTTCCTTATAGTGTCAAATGTTTAACTTTGTGGAATCTCGCATATATTGTTGAAGGGGAGCAATCAGAAAAATGTTCACTAATTCATGCAACTTTGTGGTAACATTTTTCTCCCCGTGAAACTTTTCATGTCTAAAATTTTAATCAATTGGCATTTCAAATACTAAGAGATTTAATATTTCAAATAAAGGGAGAAAATGTGTTGGTCCCACTTCAATAGATCGAATTCCTTAAGTTTGTATAAGGATTAGTTATATTAGATAAATCTAACACAACTATAGTAGAAACTTTGTTTGAATGTATTAAAGATTATGCGGAATCTAATCTTTAATATTAAGAAGAACTATCAATGAAACAGTAATTATATGAACATATAATTCAACAAACAAAAGCTCCAATATTATTAATAATACGAATACTCTCAAAGTATTAGGGTTACAAAGACCTTGAAGCTATGATAATTCTATGAATGACTCGTATTGGTATATCTTGGTGTGGTACATCAATCTCTATGCCCTAGAACCTCCTTTTATACACTAAGGAGTCCTAAACGGCTTACAATACTTTCCTAAGAATATCAAATCTTTTAAACAAATAAGTTATACATATCTTTTACACAAATAACTCATATAAATCACATAAGCAGTACTAACTAACTCAGCGGTACTAACTTCTTCACTAGTAGCATTAACTCCTTCAGCAGCATTAACTGTGTACTAGCAGTAGTAAACACTTAGCATTTTTCTCTGAAGTTCTTGAGCAGTACTAACACAACTGAGCAGCATTAATTTTGATATGAGCAGCAGTAATATTAGCAGCATTAAGAAGGCTTTTAATCCCAATAATCCTCCCCTAAACTTGATATTCTTCTTCAAAATCATCAAGTTTCTTTATTCAAAAGCTCCATAATCACCAGGAGGATGCTTCCAAACACTTCATTGATTCTTAAGCTATTTTGTGAGAAGTTTAAGAAGCTAATATGCCATTTCACTGAAATAATCAACCTGAAGCTTCTTGTTTAGCATATCTGTAATTGTAGGTGGTTTAAGAGGATACTTCTTCTCTACCAACATGTAAATTTGCATAGGCTGTATCATCAAGAAATGTACTCCACATGAGTCATACAACTTCCATTCCAACACTTTGTATCCTTGTTGATTCCTCCATATTGCATCTTCTACATGTAGTTCAAACATTGTTTTCAAATCATTCCATAACAGATAATCCATGCTTTCCACTGGTCTTGTTGATCCATATCTAGCTTTTACCAACTTGTATAAGTCTTCCAAATCTTCCCTGTTAAAAATTTTTAAGCATTTGACTAAAGATCATGTACATCTGAGACTTTCCATCAGCTCTTATTATTTGATAATAGCTTTTCTTTCCTTCTTTGTGGATCTTTTAGTCCACAATCCTTGGAGACTTAATAGCCAAAGGAATAGCATCAATTGCTACTTCTTCATCTGGAATGATTTCCATTAACTTTTTAAGCTTTGTTGTTTCTTTGTCATCTTCCACATTTTGCTTCTTTGAACTCTCTTGTATCAGCTCTTATTCTGCTCTCTTTTCTTTTTCTTCCACCAACTCTGTTCTAAAGTCAACAAATGTATTCACCCTCTTGAAAGCTCTGTTAAACATCTTCTGAATAGAATCAAAAGATTTGTTCTTTAAGTCTTTGAGCTTCTTTCCTTCCATATTCTTCAGGTAAGTACACATGATTTTTCTTTGTTGAGCTTGTGTTGGTGGTTTGTTTCTTTGCTCTTCTGCTCTTTTAGCTGCAAAGTGCTTTCTTCTTTTCTCTAAGAGTTGTTGAAATAATGTAGCCTTTTCTGCATCAGACAACTCTTCTTGTTCTTGCGTTTTCATTCTTTCATCCAATTGATAATCAGCCTCAATCTTAGCCTGAATATCATCCTATTCTTCAGTTAAGGGAACATTGGCTTCTTTTTCTTTTTCAGCTTTCTCTCTTGCTAGTCTTTCTTCTTTATCAAATTCAGCTTGTAACTATAAATGAACTTCTTCATCAAAACTGATTTGATGTTTCTTCTTTATAGGCTTCACAGGTTCTTCTATCATTATTCCTTTACCCATGTCCTGTGATTGTTGTGAAGAAATTGTTGTTGTTGTCGTAGATTTACCTAGCTCTTGAAAAACAATCCCTTTCACCTTAGGTTTTAAAGTTTTTAATGCTTTAAGTGCTTGAGCCAAAGTAATTTCTTCAGTAGTTATTCTAACAGTTGTTGCAGCAGTACTATCTTGAGCAACATTAACTACTTCTTTAACAACATTTTCATTTTTCCCTACAACAAACACCTCTTCACCATTTAAAGTATCCACATCAAACATCTCATTATCAGCACTTTCTTGAACATTAACCAGAGTAATATCTTCATCTGTGTAAC
>BQNB010015615.1:0-38329 GCA_026074375.1 Tanacetum coccineum
ACTAACTTGGATTTATTCAAGGAGGTAACATCCTTTACAGGTTAAAGGGTTAGTATACTAAAGGAATAACGATCCTACAGTCTCATCCTTAGTCCCCAAAAAGAAAACCCAGCTAAACCTGCTAAAGTCATCTGTAACCACCAAGGAATAGTGCTTGTGATCAATGCTTCTGATAGAAGTAGGACCAAAAAGGTCCATATGAAGTAACTGGAGAGGCTCAGAAATGGTGCTGACTGCAGTGATGGCCTTGTAAGAGGCCTTGTGTTGCTTTCCTTTATTGCAGGCAACACAGTTGTGTTCATTTGTGAAGAGTTTGGAAGGAAGCCCATTGACTAATCCATGTTTTGCCAGCTTGTTCATGTTTTTGAAGTTCACATGAGCCATCCTTCTATGCCATTTTGTGGACTCATCTAAGGATGCTTTTGCCAACAAACACTTGATTTCTCTTTCCGAATGGATGTCATTCAAATTGAAGCAGTAGAGATTGTGTCTCCTTGGAACTCTAAGAACAACCTGACTTGAGTCAGGTAGTTGAAACTCCTTGGAGAGAACAAGGCACTCTTTGTCTGTAAAAAGGACTTTATTCTTGGTATCACAGATTTGTGACACAGAGAACAAATTAAAGTTCTGAAGCTCTTCCACATAATAAACATTCTCAAAATTGAAAGTGGAAGTCCTAATGGTGCCTTTTCCTGTGATTTGACCATCTCCACCTCCAAAAGTGACAGTCCCTCCTTTAATCTTCACAAAGTCAGCCAATTTCTCCTTATTACCTGTCATGCTTCTGGAACAACCACTATCAACAATACCTAAATCTTTATTTGTATGAGGATTGTCCTACAATATACAAAAGAAAGTACAACATTAGTATACATGGGAGACCCAAGTCAGAACTGACTTGGGCCTGCCTTGTGGATCAATATTAGGAAAACCCTGTAGATTGTTGAGATCCACCATTGTTCTTGGATCCCCAATGCATATATGGCCTGTTACGTTGCCAAGAACAACCTGCTGAGGTCTTAACAGCAGTTCCCCATCTTCCCCCATCCATATCCATTTGGTTATATGAGCCAGGCCTACTAAACTGTTGAAAATAATGGCTTTTAGGTCTGGTCATAGGACTAGCAGCAGGATTATGCCAACTAGCAGGAAATGGCCTACCAGCAGGAACAGATGTTGGTCTGTTCCTACTACCAGCAGGAAATGGCCTACCAGCAGGAACAGATGTTGGTCTGTTCCTACTACCAGCAGGAAATGGCCTACCAGCAGGAACAGATGTTGGTCTGTTCCTACTACCAGCAGGAAATGGCCTACCAGCAGGAACAGATGTTGGTCTGTTCCTGCTACCAGTAGGAACATAGGCTGGTCTAGGAACAAATGAGGGAATGTTTTCTACATTTTTCCACACAGGTGCATTATTCAATCTCAACTGATTCTCATAAAAATCACAATCACGAATCAAATGAAATTTACTACCACAAACAAAACATTTCTTAACACTAAAAGACTTGTTTTTACACAGACTAATATTGTTTGACCCATTCCTATTACATAAATTCCTAGGAGTTTTTACATTCTCCTTAAACGAAAAACTAGGACTTTGAGTGTCATTGGATGGTCCTTGGTCATCAGTCTTGTGTAAATTCTTCAAATCAACTGAACTAGAGGCATTGGTCATGGTGCTTGAGGAGTTGACACTTGATGCACAGGATGCAAAGCCAGTTGTCTCTGAGTCTGAGGACTTGTCACTAGTTTCACAAGAGACAAAGTCATTAGATACAGAGTTAGTTTCAACACAATTATTGGACTTTGAACCATAGGTAAACTGTGTATCATCAATGTCAGGCTTGTTGGAAGGAGGCATGAATGTTCCTGTTATAGGGGGAGGAACAGCATGCATTCCAACAGGTTTGACAAACCAGTCATAGAGAGGTTTCTCTATAGCATCCTTAAGACATGAGTCAAAGATACTAGGTGCAGAGAGATCAAACACCTCATCTGATCCAAAAGTGTCTCCATATCCTAAACCAAATTTTGATCTAGAGGACATGGAACTATTGATCAGTTTGACTAGGTTTTTGGAAGATTCCTTCCATTTGTCAAATCTTGCATTAGACTCCTCAAGTTTGACCTGATTATTCATTTTATCAATTTTAGCCTGTTCATTCAATTTTTCAGTATATTTTAGCATGTTGGTGGTGTTGCCTAGGTCTGCAGTCAAGATTCTAATTTTCTCTTCTAAAGCTAACTGATTATTTTGGTACCAAGACTTCTGTTGTTCTAAGTTTTGAAGTGAACTTTTGTATGCTTGTACTTGGATAAAACACTCTTTATATTGCACTTCTAGATTATCAAAATCCTTTTTAAGTTCTGTATACATATAATTACAACCAAAAGGACAAGATTGTACCTGAGGGGATAACCCCATAAGTGCAAATTGAGTTTCAGCATCAGTAGCATCACTAGAAGTAACAGAAACACCATCAGCACCAACACCAGCAGCAACAGAAACACCATCAGAACCATTACCAGTAGCAACAAACACACCATCAGCAAAAATACCATTAGTACTAACTCCATCAGCAGCATCAACAACAGGAATAACAGCATCATCCCCATATCCTGCAATCATCCCATAGACTTCAGAAGCACCTTTCTCCATATCTTCACTTTCGTGGTCTGACCAATTGAGCATTGAATCAACTGACACCAAAGCCTTTGGTTCTTCTGATTTATTCAGTTCTTTGATCTTAAATGTAGAATACCTTGTCTTTGAATCCACCTTCTTCCCTGTACATTCTCTTGCAAAATGTCCCAACTCTGAACATTGATAGCACCTGACCTTCTTTTTATCAAACCTGGCAGCATCTTTGTTATTAAACTTGAATTTTCTACCAGCCTTCTTTTCAAATCTATTGATTCGAACAGAAAGCATTGCCATCTGCCATTTGATGTCAAGTTCTTCCAAATCCAACTTGCCAATTTGGTCAAAGTCTTCATAAGTGATCTGTTGTTGTGGATCACTTTCAGCAACAAAAGAGTGAAGAACATTTTCAAGAACATTGCCTGAAGCATCAGCAGAGGAAGAAGTAGTGGTATAGCTAACAGAAGAAGGTTGACATTTGGAATCAGCAGTTGACCACTTGGAATTAGTGCTAGCAGCACTAATGAAAGCTGAGTGTGTAGGAGCAGCAGGAACTCTTGAATCATAGCTAGAACCACCCTTCACATCAATCTCAAGTGTCCTAAGCTTGTTATACAAATCATCAAAGCTTAAGAAATCAAGACCACCCTTTGTTTTAAGGGTGATTGCCACCTGTGACCAAGAAGGTGGTAGAGCTCTAAGGAACTTCATGTTGCAGTCTTCATTATCTGGTCTTGCTTGCATTTGATTAAGTTGACTCAGCACCTTCTGAAACCTATCATATCCCTTGTGCAAACCCTCGGATTCAGATATCTTAAAGTCTGCAAACTCCTGCTTGAGCATTGACTTCCTCATTTTCTTTGACTCTTCATTCCCTCCAAATCTGGCTTTTACTGCCAACCAGATATCCTTAGCATCATCAAGATGATGAAAGTCAGCCATGTGATCCTCTGGAAGAGACTGAAGTAGAATAGTTCTAGCTTTTGTCTCTCGTTGGACAGCAATTTGTTCTTCCATAGTGACAGGAGGAAGAATCATTATGTTGCCTCTAGGATCTCTGCCGGTCCGTTTTCTGCTGTTTCCATGAAGAACAATGTTCCACAGATTGTGATCACTGTTCATTATCCAATATTCCATCTTCATTGCCCACGTTTCATACTCGTCCTTCTTCAAATAAGGAAATTTGGCATTACTGCTGGAAACAGTGGTTGAATTATATTGCTGGAATTGAGGCTGAGTATTTTGAGAGGGTTGTGCGGAGTGGGAAGTTTGTGACTCAAATACAGGTTCAGTAGTTGCCACAGAAAATACTGGTTCGGATGTTGTTGGGATGGAGAATGAAGATTCGGATGGTGATGGTACAGTAAACGGTGGTGTGGGATACGGTGAAGTCATTGTAAAGGTTTAGGAGCAAGAACAGTAATTATTCTTCAACAGAGACTCTCTCCAGGCTCTGATACCACTTGTAGGTCTCAGCCCTAGATAGATCTTTTAAGCCTGTGAAGGATATAGAGCACTAATGTAATCAAAAGTAACTCTGTGAGAGACTCTAACAAAACAATCTATTGTTCACGCGGAAAATAAACAATAGTGCTAAAGAAGAATTACTAAAAACAATACTTTGATCCTCTATGGATCTTTTCTATTAATCGTAAAACTGTTTCTTGATTGTTCAATCTTCTATCAAGCCTAAACCGTGTGGTTTCATTTATAGATATGAAACCCTAAACTAATTCTCCTAGAATTACGTTTGCATGAGTCTATCTATTACTTCTCATGTCTATCCATACTAGAACTTATCCCAGAGTCACTACGTTACTCTACCAGGACTAATAATATAACCAGCAGGAACTATATACCTGCCAGTAGGAACTTTAATACTAACAGTAGCAATTACTCTACCAGTAGGAACTACATACCTACCAGTAGGAACTAATAAATACAAATATACCTAACAATCCTCCCCTAAACTGGAATTTGACATAGTTAACTTCCAGTTTCCTAGATAGATCTTCAGTCTTTAAAGCTTTGAGGATTGAAACAGCAACAAAAACAGCAGCAACCAAATTGATTGACCTTTAAACATCTTTAACACTTCAATCTTTAATCAGCAACTCACTTTGGACCACCTCAGCAACATCCATCAATTCAGGGTTACATACGATTCTCATCACATCCCATGGTGTGTTAACTCCGGGGAGAGGTGAATCATAGAAAGTAAATGGATTTGATGAAGCCTTTACCAAGTAGCCATTAACTCTTGGGCTAGCCAATCTATTGGGTCCTAGAAAAAGGAATGCCATGGAAGATTGGAACCATTTTCAACCACTCCAAACTTGAATCATAGTGGGTTGAGTACTATATGACTTTGGGCAAGTCATCACAGCCAAAAACGGATTTGAGAAGGGGTATGCCTCGGCATTTTGAATGCAACCTAATTAATTATTGTCGTTATGAGTATAATGTATTTCAATAAATTAAAAAGCACATGTTGTATAGCTACACCACACCTAATAGTTTTATTAATTAGTTAAAAGTTAAATAAACAACCCCAAAAATAATTATCTCGTTTTTTAACCCCCCTTTCTTTTTTTTTTACTTTTTACCACTTAAGTTTTTTTTACTCGTACTTTATTAAATTAAAGTATATATACTTGTACTCGTAATGAAAATATTATTTTTATTTACTAACTTATCATTTGTAAAATATATGATTTAATAATGATATTTCATTATTAATTTAATTGTTTCATAAAAGATTGTATAAAAATAAAAGTAATGCGCAGAGTTTTAAAACTTCATATCTTTATCGTTTCGACTCTGTTTTATACGTTTCTTATGTCCACGTCTCCGTATTAAAATAATTTATCATAACATCATATTTATAAGGTTTAACCCACTGATGAACAGTAACTTATACTGTTCATCATAGTTTATATAAACTATTTTTATAAAACTAATCTTATGTAACTTGTTTAAATCATAATTCGTTCATTATAGTTCTGTTTCTCGAGATCCTTATGTCTTTGGATTAGTATTAAGAAAATTTATCAAAATATTAAATTTATAAAATTTAAATCCCTGATGAACAGTAGTATTTACTATTCACAGCAGTTTATAAAAATTGTTTTTATACAATTAATTATATATAACTTGTAAAATACGTAACTTGCTCGTTATAATTCCGTTTTTCGAGTTCTTTATGTCCGTGAGTTTGTATTAAGGAAATTTATCAAAATATTAGATTTATGGGATTTTTACCTCTGATGAACAGTAACTTTTACTGTTCATCACAGTTTATAAAATTATTTTTATAAAGTTAAATATATATAACTCGTAAAATCCATAACTTGTTCGTTATAATCCCGTTTTTCGAGTTCCTTACATGCCTACGATCCTTGTAAAGAGCACTATTTTTATAAAATATAAAACATAGGGTATTTAGTTCGAATTCCAATAGTGTGTATAAATATATAATTAGGGTTTTTAATTTATAAGTTAGTTTACAATCATTTTATTTAAGAACCTTGCACCATTATTTTACCAAGTGTTGTACCGTATAATTCACATGTATTTAGTCCTCTAAATGTTCATGTCCTTTGTCCATATGAAATCATCAAATACTTTATATAACTTAAAAATGAATCTAGGTGGTGATTAACTTACACAACAAGTATGTACACAATAGAAAATTAATGAATGAACATAGAATACTTTAAATAGACCTTATAGAAGATGAGTAGGATGATGAACACAAGATGTAAACCCCAATCAAGCCTTCACAATCAAAACCCTAATCAAGAAAACCCTAAATATGTTTTCTTGATAAATCCTTGTTAAACCCGAATCCAAGCTTCCCAACACCTTGAGTAGTCTTAGGTAACCTTAGAATGAACACTTGAATGCTTGGAATACCTTGGTTGCAAAATTAAAATGAAACCCTAAAAATTTAGAGTGTGCCGTGGGTTTTAGAGGAGGGGGAAAGGGATTTTGCTTTGATTTTTCTTGTATGAAAGTGTAAAAGGATTATGGAACTAGGGCTTGCTTTATATAGTACTTAGGAAACCATGAAACTACCTTAAATTGAAACCATGGAAGCAAATGGTTTAGAGGACAAGAGTGTAAGAGCTCTCCTCCTCCCTAGGAGGAGGCCACGGCTCAAGGACACCAAGGACACCAAGACTTGACAATTTCTAGTATCTTGGGTCCAAGTACCACTTTGTGTAAGAAATCACATGTATAGGAAATGAATAAATGAAAGTGTTGTAGTTATTTCTTGTGTAAAAACCTATATCCGGTTTTGAGATGATATAAGTGAGAAAAATAATTAAATTTTGAGTATTGGGTATAAACGTGGGTATTTGTTTAAGTGTAGATAGGTAAAGGTGCTTCCGGGTACGACCGAATGTAATTTATTGCGAAACGTAAGCGTTTTACGTAACCAACAAAAATAAATTATGAAAAGTTATAAATTATACTCCTAATAATCATATAACACTTGCTTGATGTAAACTTTAATTTGTTTGATGTCCGTTTACATTGAACGTTGATTTTTAGTTTACGCGATTTAACTATAAGATAATAATTAAAAGCGAACGCGTAAAACTCTAAAAATAAATAATGGAATTTATTAAAGTTGTAAATAACCTGAAAATGAGAAATGTTACAACGCGGAAAATAAACAATAGTGCTAAAGAAGAATTACTAAAAATAATACTTTGATCCTTTATGGATCTTTTCTATTAATCGTAAAACTCTTCGGAACTGATCTTCGTCGTTCCCATTTGTGGAATCTCCAGGACCTCTCTTGGAGTTTCATTCGACTTGATGATGGGAATACGACTTCGCCTTAACTTCTTGATCTCACGCTCCAAGATTTCCACTGGTTTTTCAACATAGTGAAGTTTTACCTGTGTGTTGGGCCGAGGTTGGACAAGTGCAACTCACTGGTCCGGAATTAGTTCAAGAAACAACAGAGAAGATCATCCAGATCAAGCAAAGGATGCAAGTCGCCCGTGATAGGCAAAAGAGTTACGCCGATTTAAAGCGTAAGCCGATGGAATTCCAAGTTGGGGATAAAGTTATACTTAAAGTTTCACCTTGGAAAGGGGTCGTACGTTTTGGCAAACGGAGAAGTTGAACCCTTGGTACGTTGGACCATTCAAGGTGTTGGAAAAGTTTGGATCTGTTGCATAAAAAGCTTGAAGTACTCCACAAGAGCGGAGCAGGGCAGTACACATCCGTTCCATGTATCCAACTTGAAAAAGTGCTATGCCGACGAACCATTAGCCATTCCGTTGGATGGACTTCACTTTGATGACAAGCTTCAATTTGTCGAGGAGCCGGTAGAAATCATGGACCGTGAAGTTAAACGGTTGAAGCGAAGCCGCATTCCAATAATCAAGGTTCGATGAACTTAGAGAGGTCCTGGTGTACATGGGAACGAAAGATCAATTCAGGAAGAAATATTACACCTCTTCACCAAAGACCGCATCGTCGTCAGTTGCGCGTCTTATTAGCTTGGGACAAGGCTCACTTTAACGGGGGGAGCACTAAAAACCCCCATGTTATAGGGTCATTTACGATGTCAAATAAATTCACTATGTATTTTTAGTATTGTACGCGTTTGCTTTTAAATCGTAAACGTTAAGTTAAATCGCGTAAGCTAAAAATGATCATTCCATGTAAACGGGCATCAAACAATTAAATATTTACATCAAGCAAGTGTTAAGTAATTCTTTTGAGGAATAATTATAAACTTTGAATCATTTTATTTTTTAATTTTTTTATAGGTTGGTTAAAGTGTTGGTCGTTTCTCTAATCCTAACACTACGTAAAGGCTATCGCCCCACCAAAAATTTCTCCTCCTATCACACAACCCACACAAATACCCACCACCCCACAAACCCCCACACTCACCACAACCACACCCTTTCACATTCATCCATAACCCCCTACCTAACACCCAACCCCCAATTATATTCCACCAATAAAACCCAACTAAAATTCAACCCAAAAAAATCCCCTCAAATCCCACAAAATACACCTCAACACCATCAAAATCCACACCAACAACATCAACACCTCCAACATACCTACCTCCCCCACCACCAAAACTCCTCCCCCCTAACAACTCTTTACCCCCCCAAACACCCATAACACCCACCAACCACCCCAACAATCACACCCTACATTACCCCCCCAAACACACTCACACCACACACCCCACAAAACCACTATACAATCCCACCCCCATAACACCCCCCCCTCAACCAACTACATAACCACCTAAAATGTCCCCAATACATACCCTAAATTCCTTAATTAGCATATTACCCCCCCACGCCCACCCCCTCTCTACACTTCGTCCTACAAACCCCCTGAAACAGGAAAGCAATTACCAACTTATTGGAGTGATCCATTTTTTAAATCCCTATAACACTATATCTCATCCAACCTCAACCTCTGGCTCCTCCCCCCTCTCGTACATAGATTGTGATGTGTGTGTGTGTGTGTGTGTGACAGGTCTCGCTCTCTCTCCCCGCATTAATAACCTACACCATCCATACTGCTCCAACGTCCCCCCCATCCTACATTCCTCTACATATCCTTACTTTTTTATGCTTTTATGTCATATATATGTTCCTTATGAGAGTTAATCACCATTTAGGAATGTATTTTAACATGTAAAATGGGATTTTTTTACTTGTGATTCTGCTTTGGATAAACTTTTTCACATGTTATGTGGATGTTATATGATGTTATAATAGAAGTATAAGTCTTGTACACTCTGGTTGTATGTATAAAAAGTTTATGTATAAAGGATATAATTGTTGGGGTTTACTTAAATAAGAGTTAAGGATTAAGAGGTGGTGACTGCGGGGTGAAGCGTCCCCCCGCGGCCCCCTCCGGCCCCCCCCCCCCCCCCGCCCCCCGGGGTGTGAGATAGAGACCTTATACCATGGATCTTGGACGACATGATTGAACAAATGGAACACTAGTATGTTGTAAGCTGTGTGTGATATGTAAGGATTGAAGGATTTGTGGTAACTTTATTAGTTGAGAAAGTTATAAAACAAGTGTATATACTTAATTATATAAAAGATGTAGAAAAAGAGGCTGTTTTTGATTCAAATTCAAAACAGTGGGTTTAACATTTTTATAAAATAGTACGTCTCATGACGATCCCAAAAAGGTAAGAAACTCGAAAACTGACGAATTAGACTAACGAAAAAGATATGTAATTTACAGTTATATCGGTTAATTAAACGTGGTTATATATAAGAGTTATTTTTAAAAACAATTTGATAATATCTACTGGATATATAAATTTTATATTTTACTCAGATCACACATATTTTTAGGATTCCAAACAATAAGAATCGTAATTTTTTGATCAATAACGAAGGAGGTTTGAATTAGCGTAGTTTATATAATTTAAATGTATTATAAAATACTTTTTAAAACTGGTTTTATAAAAGTTACTGTTCATATCAGACATGAACATTTTGAAAACACCATTAACATGAAAAAACTTTTAATAACAAAGACGTGCTCGAAAGAATCGCTAAAAACGGAGCTATTAGACGAGAATAAAATAGACATTATCGGGTGTTTTACGATAACTCAATCCTATGTAAGAATAATTTATAAACTGTTATGAACAGTAAAAGTACTGTTAACCAGTAGGCCAAAAATATGAAAATGTAATATTTTGATAACTCATCTTAATACGAAAGCGTGGACATAAGAAACGTAAGAAACGGGCTTAAAACGAAGAAATCGCGTCGTTTTTGCTATTGAGATATTTATAAACGTTTTAACTTTATAAATATGATTTCACAAACACGATTAGATGGTGATGTAGCTATATAGAATTGTATATGGTAGTAGTAGTAGTTATGCAAAGTGCATATGTTCTCTTATACGACCTATATTGGATTAGGTTACATTCTGTCATTTCCGTGACACATTTTCTGTTGTATTTGGATTATCATTAACTCAAGGTGAGTTCATAGCCCCACGTTTTACATTTTAATGATTTACAAGTTTTGGGGTGAGAAAACATATGATGCTTTACCAAATGAGCATGTGAATAATTTTACATTACGTAATTACACGGTTTGCCTAGAAGTAGCGATAAACCCTGTCTGAGCCATTTCATGAATTGTCCATTCTAGGATGTGGAGGGCATAAATGATGGATGAATAATCTCTGGATTGACATCCCGTTTGGGTGAATAGCATATCAGCTGGAAAGATAGGAACGCTTTATACCATGGTCGGACATAGGATGGTTGCGGATGTTAGACAATCAAACGGCAATGTTGCTATCTCATATTTTATATTGACATTTCTTATGTCGAGCTTGTCTGTATCATGAGCTTAGGAAAACAGATAATTTACATTTTATGATGTTTGTCATTCTGTTGCGAGTCATGTGAGAGGGAAGAATCTTGCGGTCCTACACTTTTTACTTTTACAAACCTATGAATTCATCACATGATGTTGAGTTTTAAAGCAATGTTTTTCCGGTGAGTCATATAGCTCATGGGCAAAGGATACATTGTGGTTTTATTTTTGGATGTCACGGTGCGTTGAAGAATGGTTGCATTTCATTTTGGGATATTTTGCTATGGAACTAGTATCCCCTTTTTTTTGGTAATTTTTTTTTTTTGGAAACAAGAATGAACAAGTAAAAGCTTCGGTTCTTTTGTAACAAACGCTTTGTTAAATCCAATGTATCGTTTTTAGAAACTGACTTTTAGGGTCGTTCTTTTATTATCTTGTGTTATTGATATATGAAGTACCACCCCTAACCCGTAAATTTCGCTTTGGGACCCAATTTGGGGGGTGGTTACACAAAGAACGATAGGATTCAACGACCACAAAGTGTAATCTGAAGAATAAATAAAGTAGGAAGTCCACCTAATGAAGTTAATCTAGTTTGAATACAATAATGGTGTTGTTGAATTATGAATCTGCAAATATGCAGCATCTCAAAGCTAAATGCGAATTTGAACGTACTGTGTTTCGTGTACATGTTGCATGCTTTCTGATAAACTGTGTGATATGCTCGCGTTAAATTAAATCTTATTAAGAAAAAAATTCTAAGAGGAAAGTTTGTGAAACCAACAGGCAAAAGTGTTTCACTAAATCTGGGGATATATTGGAGTCCTACCGTCGGGACTGTCACTATAGTAGGAAATGCGTGCCTTATTTAAACTAAGAATTACCACAACTATTTCTTCCCTAAAGTTCCCCTAGCGGAAACCAATAATGTTAGCATCTAAAACTTCAAAGCCTGTGGTAACATTGGTTTATTCAAGGAAACCTAGGAAAACTAAATCTACTGATCCTGTTAGCAAATCTAAGATAATTAAATCTGCTAACAACAAGGAGCCCAGTAAATCTTAGGGATCCACAGTTTCCAATGTTCCATCTTCTTCTCTTGATACCTGTAGGTTATCTAAATTGTTCTCTGGTATTTGGACTCCGGCTGCTCCAAGCATATGATCGAAGATCGCTCTTGCTAACCAATTTCGTACAGTTAAGAGTTTTACGGAGCTGTCAGCTTCAAGTGATGTGTTGTGGCAAGATCATGTGGCAAGAGAATAATGGGTTATGTAGGACTATTAAGATGGTAATGTTGTACGATATCAAGGGTTTACTACGTGGAAGGACTTGGACACAATTTATTCTCCGTCAGGTAATTTTGCGTTTCAAACCTTGAAGTTGCTTTCCGTCAACACACCTGCTTCATTCGTAATCTAGAAGGTATAGATCTATTGACCGGATCTCGAGGGGGACGTTTGTCTACATGTCTTTTGCTCTTGGAGATATGATGGCGGTCCTCCCGATATGTTTGCTTAATCTGAAGGCCAACAAAGACTTGTCTTGGCTTTATGCCATCGACGTTTTGTCTCATCTGACAACTTTGGTTTGCAATCAACCATTTAGCAGAACGGTCTTGTTTGAGGTTCCCTAAGCTTCATTTGAAAAGGATATCGGTGTTCTTCTGTGGCACTGCGGAAAATATAAGCAAAGGAAGAAGCCTTCTCCAAACGTAAATCTAAAAGTACATTAAACCAAGTTAAAACTCTATTCTCCTGACACATGGATCTTTGTGGCCCCAATATGCTGGTCGCAAGATATTAAATGGAAAGGAAGTACATACCGTCATTGTAGATGATTACTCACGGTTTACATGGGTTAAGTGCTTAAGGTCAAAAGATGAAGCTCTGGATTTCATAATAAGGTTTCTCAAGATGATCCAAGTGCGGCTTAAGACACCTGTCTGACGATCATACGATAATGGATCTGATATACTCTAAACGTTTGTTTGTAACTATTATGGCAGGTTGTATGTCTCTCATGAACATTTGTTGCTCGCTCTTCTACAGGGAAAATGGAGACTTGAAAGCGCAATCGTTTCGTTATTGAAGCAGCCCACACAATTGAGTTAAGATATGGCAAAAGCTGCCGATATATATTCGTGTGGGGGAGGCTTAAAGGAGTTGCTGCCACATGTTACACCAAAAATCGTTCCATGATACGCCTTCGGCAAGGCAAAACACTTATGAGCTTCTACGACAACAAGAACCTCCGAGCCATTCGTGTGTCTTGTGTTTGGTGCACTGGTTACCAACAAATGATAACAACAATTTGGGAAGAAGTTACAAACCAGAAGCTGGACATTGGTGTTTCGTGTTGAGCTATGCACCAGAACGAAAGAAAGCAATCGCGAATATACAGAACCGGACGTTACGCCAGACGAATTATATAGAAACAATGCATGTAGATTTTGATGAGACTATTTGCGGAAGACTCTGCTGTACGCAGCTGAGTTCTGATAGACTACCGCACTTATGAGAGGACTCTCTCCAGAGCAACAATTTAGTTCAGGTACTCGTACCAAATCTACCTCCTTCAACACCGTTTTGTTACCACTGTCGAGATTTGTGATGGGGATATATTGTTTCAACGCATATGTGTGTATGATTATTTAAGCTAACTCCCTAGGTTGATCGCCGCAGTGATATCCTGAAGGTCATATGCGCTCCAATTGTGGAATAGTAGTAGCTCCGTGTGACCTACTGATTATCAATCCGGTTTAGTTCCTCATCAGAAGTTGAGAGTTGATCAAGATGCACCATCTGCTAGTAATTCTCAAACTACCTGAAAAAATGAAATCAAATCCCCAATCATCTCTAACTAGGAGAGAGAAGAAGACAATCACGACCTTGATGTTGCACACATGAATAACGATCCATTCTTTGGTATTCTAATTCCAGAACATGAGTTTGAAGCATCTTCTTTTATATGAACGTTATTCCAATCTATTAGTTTGCACAACGTGCGTCCCCACTTGCAGAACTGTTATACAATTGGACGCAGGATCATAGCCTTTAGAAACATTTGCGAATGAACTCCAAAGACCTATTTCAACATGACTACAACTTCATGAACAAGCTTTATTTTGTTACTATAATGCCTTTCTCACATCTATTAAACCTAAGAACTACAAAGACGCATTAACTCAAGCATGCTGAATTAAAGTAATGCAAGAAGATCTTAATGAATTTGAACGTCTTGAAGTCTGTGAACTCGTTCCTCGTCCTGATAAAGTGATGGTCATTACTTTAAAACGGATCTACAAGGTGAAACTTGATGAATTGGGAGGAATTCTAAAGAACAAGGCTTGTTTAAGTTGCTCTATGGAGAGGGCGTGGGGAAAATGAAGGGAAGAAAAAAGTTGCGAGAAATGGGGGAAAAGAAGTAGGGGCTGAGAAGGAAAAAATATCACCATGGGAGACCAATTCGGGGGTGATCCAAATAGTAATGGGAAATGAGTGGGGGGTGGGTTTATAAAAATTTCCCCCCCCTCCCCCTCCCCTCTATTCTACCCACCCCCCCCCCCTGTGGTGAATACACATGTGAACTGCGAAAGAGAATGCGGGGACAATGAACTGTGGTTGGGCACTTGGTCCTTACCCTTTTCGTTTGGCAATGCGCCAACCCGTTGATTTGTTGAGTCGTATAGGCCTCCGTTATTGCTCGTGGGGGAGAGATTGTTGATTATGTGGCGTTGGGGTGGATCTGGAGTTATGGGGGTTGGGCGTGATGGATATGGCTTCCATACTATCTTTCCTCATTCTTTTTACCTCATTGTGTTGTGTTGCCATGCTTTGGTTTTGGTGTTGTTTATTGGTTGTGTGGGTGATTGAATATTTTTGTCGGGTCTGGGGCGGTGTTGAGCTTAGATTGTTTGGTGGCTAATAATGGTAGGGTTGGGGTGATAGTTTTCGGTTTTTGCGGTGGTGATGTGTGTTTTGGTGAGGTAGGGAGTGCTGCTCTCTCTTTTTTGTTGGTGGTGGCTTTGGTGTTTTGGTTTTAGCACCTTGTTGTATGAGTTTAATATGCCTCTAGTTGATATTCTTTTTTTTTTCACGTTAGCTATGTCGTTGGGGGGATGATGGTTCCCATCGGTCTTCCTGTGGGGATTTGGTGCTCGCCGGGCTTTTGTCGTCTATGCGCCTCCAACCGCTGACTACTTCGCGCTAAGCCCAACGCCGTGTTTGTCACCCTTGTTGGGAAGATGGGCCTGTGGTGGGAGATAGCGTAATTTCCGGGGGATTGTTTATTGGGTGAGGTATTGGGTTTGTGTGATTGCTAGGAGGGTTGAGCGGCTGCGTGCTGGGTGGGATTTTATGGAAGGGTTGGGGGGTGGTTTGAGGGGTGGGGGTTGGGGGTGGTGGGGGGGGAGGGGGGCGTGTGTTGGTGCTGATCTTGTGGGTTTGTTTGTTTAATTTAAAAATAACTCATATACAAAACCCACCCACCCCCCCTTCTATCACCCTCCTGAAACCTCTCCACCACATCACCAACCATATCTCTCCACTCCCCCGCAAATCTCCACACCCACCCCCCCCCCCCCCACCCCCCCCCCCAACTATAAACCACCCCCCCCCCAACCACACCAACCACCCCCCCCCCCCTCCTTACCCCCCCCCCAACCCCCCCACCCCCAAACACCCAACGTTATTTTCTATTGTTAAGATTACTTTTTAAATTATTTATTCAAAAACCCCCCCCACCCCACCCCCCCCCCCCCCACCCCCCCCCCCCCCCCCCCCCACCCCCTCCCCCCCATCCCCCCACCCAGAACCCCCCCCCCCCCCCCCCCTCCCCCCCTCCCTCCCTCCCCCCCCCCCACCCCCCCCCTCCCCCCCCCCCACCACCCCCCCCACCCCCCCCAACACTCCCCACCCCCAACATGACCACCCCCCCCCCCCCCCCCCCCCACCCCCCCCTATTTCACCTTTTAGATCCTGCTGCCACCCCCCCCCCCCCCCCCCCCCACCCCCCCCCCCCACAACCCCCCCCCCCCCCCCCCGATGAGTGATTGTGTGTGTTGGGTTTTTTTACTCATATTTCTGCCGCGGGTTTTCTTTATGGGGTCCGAGGGAGGTTTGACCACTGGTTTGTATACCCCCCCCCCCCCCACCCCCCCCCCACCACCCCCCCCCTCACCCCACGTATATCCGTTTTGAATGGGCGATTATTTTTAGCCTTAGCTAGGGTGTGGAGTGTCGTGTTGGGTGGTGGGAGGGTTAGGTGGGCGGTTCGTGGGAGGTGTGAGGTCGGGCTGGTGGGGGGCGGTGGGGGGGTGGGTGGTGGTGTGGGGGGCTGGGTTATTTGGTGTGTGCGGGGTTGTGGGGTCCGGTTGATTGAGGTGGCTTTTCCCGGGTTTGCGTTGGTGCGCGCGTGTAATCATGTGAGCATTGTGTATTATACTATATGCTTCTGTATTTTGTTTTTCTTTATTTTTTTTAGGGGTGTATGTGTGGGTGTGATCTTTTAATGACGGTTTGGTTTGGTTTATTTTTTTTTGTTTTTGGTGTTTTGACCCCCCCCCCCCCCCTCCCCCCCCCACACTCATTTGTCTTTTATTTGTTTATAGTGATGTGTTTAGCTTGATTTTGTATCGAAATCTTCGATGTATTATTGTAGTTGTTATTTACACCCCCCTCCCACCCCCCACCCCCTCCCCCCCCCCCCTCCCCATCCAACCTCCCCACCCACCCCCCCCCACCCCCCTCTCCCCCCCCGTCCATCCCTCCCCCCCCCCCCTCCCCCCTTCCCTCTTCCCCGACACCCCATCCCCCCACCCCCCCCCCCCTCTCCTCAAACACACCCTTTTTGGTTATCACCCCCCTACCCCCCCCCCCCCCCCCCACCCCCCCCCCCCCACCCCCCCCCCCCCCCCCCGTTGGCGTCGACATATAATATATATTATATTTTTTTGTGGGTTAGGGTGTGCTGGGTGGCTGCGTTGTGCGTGTGGTGGTTTTGGGGTGGGTGAATTAAGGATGTGTGTTGTATTTTTATAATGTTTTTCCCCCCCCCCCCCCCCCCATACCCCCCCCCCCCCCCCCCCCCCCAATACACATACAACAATACCCCCACCCCCCCCGCCCCCCCCCCCCCCCCCCCCCCCCCCTCCCCCCCCCCCCCCCCCCCCCCCCCCCCCCCCCCCATCACCCCCCCCCCCCCCCCCCCCCCCACCCCACCCCCCCCCACCCCCCCCCCCCTACACCCCCCCCCCCCCCCCCACCCCCCTACCACCCCCCCCCCCCTCTCCCCCCCCCCCCCACACACCCCCACCACCCCCCCCCCCCCCCCCCACCCCCTCCCCCCCCCCCCCCCCCCCACCCCCCCCCTCCCCCCCCCCCTGCCCCCTCATTGTTGGTGGGTGGGGTGTCGCGATGTGGGGGGTGGGCTAAGGTAAGGGTGGGTTGGAGCGCGTAATGTTGTGGGGTTATGGACGGTGGGGGGTGGTGGGGCTGCATGGGTTTGTAATAATATAATAAAAAAAAAAAAAAAAAAAAATAAAAAAAGTGGGGGACAGTAGGGGGGCGGCACGGGGGTGGCGGGGGGTATCCGCCCCAATTCTTCACTGGAAGGGTGGGGGGTGTGAGGGGGGGAGGCGGGGCGGGGCGGGAGAGGGGGGGGAGGGAGGTGGGCGGGGCGCAGGGTGGGGGGTGGCGCGAGAGGGTAGGTAGGGGAGGGGGGTGATGGGCGGGGAGGGGGGTGGTGGGTGGGTGGTGAGGCGTAGGGGGTGGTTTTTAGCGGGGGCGGGGGAGCGGGGGCAGGCAAGTACCGCGGGGGGGGGGCGGGGGGGGCGGGGGGGGGGGTGAGGGGGAGGGGGTGGGGTGGTGCGTGGGTGGGGGGAGGTAGGCAGAGTTCCGGCCCGGGGATGGGGGGGAGGTCATGGGGGGGGGGGGGGTGTGAGAGGCTGCCGAGGGGAGTTGAGCCAGCCTGGGGGGGGGGGGGTGTGGGGGGAGGGAGGCGGGGGGGAGGGGGGGGGGGGGGCGGGGGGGGGGGGCTGGGGGGGGAGGGGGGGGGGGGTGGTGGTTGGGCTGGGGGGTGGGGCGAGGGTGGGAGGGTGGAGGGGGGGGGGAGGGGGGAGGTCTTGATGCGGGGGGAGGGGGGGTGGCATGGTGGGGAGGGGGATGTGGGTGGGCAAGAGGGGGGGGAGCCGGGGCGCTGGGGAGGGGGTGGGGGAGATAGTTCAGACCATTGGGGGGGGCACGGACTGCGCAGCCTATCACTAGGAGTAGTAAGATGAGGTGGTGTAGGTGTTTTTTTTTTTGTTTTTGTGTGGAAGGGGGTGGGGGGGTTGTATTGGAGTGCGGGAGGTTGGGGATGGAGGGTATGAGTGGGGGGGGGGGAGGCGGGGTGGCGGGGGGGGTGCGCGGTCGGTCTGTAGGGTATGGTGTAGCGAGGGGGGACTGGGGAGTGTGTTGCGGTTGGGAGTCGGGTAGTGTTGGTATTTATTTTATCGTTCTATGAGGGGGTGGCGCTGGTCTGATGGTGTGCGGGGGTGGGGACTTTACTGGGATTTTAGTGAGTCTAACAAGCGTACCAGAAATATGCTTGTTTTAAAAAAATCGAAAAAGATAAATTTTTTTTAAATGGACCACTAAATTTGATTACCTTAGTTTTTGATGTGTAAAAGGTTTATTAGTTTTTTACTATATTTGATAGTGTTGAAGCGATGTGAAATTAAGGTTCTAATAATTTTATCTCTGTAATTTCTTAACTTCCCCCCCCCACCCCCCCACCCCCCAACCCCCCCCCCCCCATCCCCCAAAAAAATATTAACCAAAACACCCCCCCCCCCCCCCCCCCACCCCCCCCCCCCCCCCCCCCCCCCCACCCCCCCCTCCCACCCCCTCACAACTCTATCACACCCAGCCTACTGTGGGTCCTAACAAATATCAGTTAGCCCCGCCCCCCCCTCCCTTATTTTGTGGACAAATTTAGTTTGGTTTTTTGTTGTTCTTACGGTTTTGTTCCTGTTAATTTTCGCAATGGTGTTAATATTTTTTAAATTATATTTTAATATATAATTATTTACACAACCGCGTTCGGGTTTTTATTTCTTGAACAACAAAAAATCTCTCAAAAATATAAAGTTATTGCATATATTTTAAATATTAATTACTAGATGTGTAGTTTAATTATTTTTCCGGCTTTTGCCCTTCAAAATATTCAAACTAAAAATCTAAATAATCGAAGATTATTAATTAATTAAACCTTTTTCAAATCCACACTTAATTTCCAATTCACAATATCACTTATCAAGCACTAATTAAACTACTCGCTACTCATAATGATTAAATAAACAAAACTAAACATTTTAAACTAAGCTATACTAATAAATTGAAAAATGATAGAAAATTGGACCAAATTGAAGACCCGTAATTAAACGATTACCACCTGATTTATTTAGCTAAAACAAATAGTCAAATTCGGTATAGCTAAATAAATCCTTAAGCTCCTCGCCAAAGAGTAGAATCGAACCATCATATGACAAAGAAGGTTAGAGCAAACAAATTAAACAAGTTAAGGCTACCGTTCCATTTCTATTTTTTTATTTGCAAATACGTAAGTGGTGGACGAGTAACATGGGACAGTTAAATGGGCTAATCACTAACAAATGATCCAATAAACCAAACTAGCTTGAGAATTCGTTATTTACTACTGAATCTCAAAACTATATTTCTTACTAATTTCACTACTTAGAAACAATTTGCAAGTGAGTCTGAAACCATGAGTTTGAAACTATAATAAGCGAAAACTCAACATTAAGCTAAATGAACCAACAAGCTCTCGATCAATGGAAGTCGTCTCAAATATGCTAATCGCATTTAACCTAAATCAAAAAGAAAAATAAACTATCGACTGATAATAAGCCAAAACGAATATTATCACAATTTGAGATCTAAACTATTATGCTCAATCACAAATCCCCAAATAAGTTCACTAAATTTTAATTAACAAAACTAAAACGAGAAAACTTAAACTAAAATAAGCTCTACAACGATCAATAAGCAATCTAACATTAGAAATTAAAGCCTTTATCAGATTTAATAAGCCACAATGAAATAAAATCCATCAATCGAAATAAGCTACTAAACTTATACAACCAATTAAGCTACTCGAACAACTCTTCAAACCATTTAAGCTATTTTGAAATCTAAAAAAACTATTGAGAAGCTTTTTGATCCATAAGAAAAGCTTTTTGAAAAGAACCAAAAACTTATAAAAGAATAAGCTAGACGAGAGCTTATTATTCAAACTAGTTAACTAAAACTTATTTTTGAAAGAAAAATTTATGAATCGACTAAACTCTTTTGAAAAGCTTATTCGATTTAACACTTTACTCAAAAATAAGCTCAAAATTAATCTAAATAATAAGCTGTAAGATTAGCTTAAGCCTCGATAAGCTTGTAAAAGAAATTAGAAAAGAGATTAATCAACTTGAAAATAAAACCTCAACTTCATTTAAACATCAATAAGCCTGTACACTATCCTAATAAGCTCACTAAATAAGCGTTTACAATAAGTCAGAATTACAAAAATAAGCTAAACTAAACTGAAAATAAGCTAAAAACTAAAGAGTAAACTAAGAAAAATAAAAGACTAGATACTTCAAAGTGAGGGGTGGCGTGTGATTTTTATAGAGCCAAGGGGGGTTGAAGTTGTAAATTTACACCAATCATTAGGAAATTAATCCACCAATCATTAAGCCTCGTGTGTGCTACCTCGGATTGGCAGCAAAATTATGTAGATCCAACCGATGCCATGCTTCCATGTGTCCTATTTTTCTGCTTCATGACCACGCTACAATTAAGACTGTTGGATCATAGTTGCAAAATGAAATGAAAGTTTATCAAGTTTGTTCCGCCACGCGTTTCATTCCTATTCGCCGAACAACTTGCTAGTGGAGTAGCACATGATGTTGTTTGATTATTTTGGAGGCACGTGACTTCATATATTACATCCAATGTTGAAATGGTTTGCATCAAAGTCAAAAGTTGGAATTTAGGATTTTGGTTATAAATTGTATTGGGCCGAATGATTGCATAATCAAACAGATGGGCCAAGCTTTGGTCTTGGGCTGTTGGTGTTGCATTTGGACATTATATAAGTATGGGTCGGTCCGACCCATATAAATGGTGTCGGGTTGGTCCAATAAGAGATGAAAGCACCGTTGAACTCAAAATCTCGTGTTCTTTCCAATGGCATGCTCGAGAAATATTTACGACTTCGTCTTGATTTTAGAAATTAGGCACTCTTGATCGCGACAAACCCATAAATACCCGTTTTGGCTTCGTTTTCAATCATTTTTACCTGCGAGACATAAGAATATCAAACAAACATATTTGCAATATAATTAAGCATAATTTAGTATTTTTAGTCCAATTTATAGTGTTTTACGGGGTACAAAAGATGTGTGTTTTAGGAAATATCAATAAGGCTTAGGGTTGATCATTCTAACAATCTTTCACCAAAAGTACAACACCAACAAGGCAGCTGAATCACACTACTGGCGTTATGACAGAATAGACATGGGTGTACGATTGTAAATCCTCATATAAGTTTTAACTAAGGGTTAGGATGAAGAATGATATAGGGTTATGAATCTGCTATACTTTCACCAAAAGTATAAACCAACAGGCAGTTGAATTTAGTATCATGGCCGTAACGACGTAATAGGACATGCATGACTCGATCCATCCTCATTCGAGTAAACCCTAGGTTAATGATTAGGAAGGGAAATAAATTGTTGTTAAATAAAAATTACAAAACAAATAGACTAAGGCCAAACAGATAAGGTACAAGTTGCTGGACACTTTTCCTGACCGTTACCATAATAAAGACACAACTATTTACACAAATGTCTTGATCATAGATCAAAAAAAAACACCTCCTTAAGTTGGCGTTCCGTTAACGTCAACACTTCCCGATTCAAACCCATACTTTACATACTTTTATAAGACAAGTGGCGATATCTACCACTTTATATAAAACTTTACATCATTGTCTTATAAGATGTATCAATGAATAATCGATCATTCATATAATTGCATCGGTTTAAGATTTTGCGAAACGATTATCTCCAAACTTTCCTCCTCTTTTTTGTTGCGATTTTTCTAATTTTTTTGTTTTTTATACATATACTAACTACGAAACTCGGTGTAATTTTACCACCTTCACGATCATAATAACTCCGGGATATTCCTTCGATAATTCTTCTTCTTCGCGTGTACCACAATATTAGTGATGGTAGTAAAATACATGAGTTTTGACTACTTTATACATTCCCATTTGCAATGTGTAAATTTCTTCCCAACCGTACCAAAGATAGAAAATTGACACAAGATTCGAGAAATACATACTTTATACTTTAAGCAACTAGCAATTGATAAATAGACTTAATCTAACAGGGTAGGCTAAGGTGTAAAGGTATAACGAATTAAATAGTTGGTGTTATTCCTAAACGATTGGCTCTATTGGTTTTTCTAGGGGTATCTTACTCATAAGATGAGAGTATATAAAGGGTTTATACAGGATTTAACTAACTAGTGTAGTTAGTTAATAAAACAACATATAAAGACTTTTTTACGTTTTAATCCTTAATTTGCCAATTTTTAAACAAGTTCTATTGCATCTAAATCCATTTAGACTCACCACTGTGTGATCTTGAATAGATATACCAAACCAAGTTTTTCTTGTTGTTGAGATTTAACAAAATTTATCTTAGCAACAGTAGGAAGGACAATTTTTTTTCTAACTTATCATTTGATACCAACTCCTCAACCAATGAGGCATCAAGAGATTTCATAACCTCATTAGAGATGTCTTCACTAACACTCTTACTACTCTTAGGTCCATAGCCTTCAAACTCGGGCTGTTAGAACTCCTCTAAACCAGAGTTGGACAAATCAATAGTTAGGGGTAAAAATAATCCTGTAGGAGGAGGTGGAATAGCATTATAGCTCACAAACCCTAAACCCTTTCTACTTTTATCAGGTATCCGACTCCCTATTAATTTGTCTAGACTCTTAGAAGCATTATCAAATTTTTCAATATTAAGTTGATTGCTTTCTTTGTCTTACTTAAGCTTTTCTAACTAACTTTTAAGCACACTAATTTCTGAGTCTTTATATGAGATATCTCTTTTTAGAACACAAAGTTGCTCACAAAATAGAACCTTATTCTTTTTGTAAAAGACAAGTTGTTCTTCTATAGATGCTAACCCTCTTTTATAAGTAGCTAGGTTGAACTCAGATTTATTAAACTCTATTCTTAAATCATCAAGTTGAGTTTTAAGAGTTTCAAAGCTTTTTAGACAGGTTTTTGAACAAGTTTTATCATTATGTACCTCAGATTCTGAAAAAGCCATAAAAGCCATGTCTAAAGGGACTTCTTCATCTGCCATAAACCTCCAGTCAAAACCAGCTTCATCAATAACCAACATGGCTTTGGAAGAAATTTCTTCCACATTTATAGTCCTTCTAGTGCTTGTCCTTAATTCCTGCACATGTTATCTTGATTCTTAGGTCCTCTGCATTCCCTTGCAAAGTGTCCTAACTTGTGATAGTTGAAACACTCCACCTTTGACTTGTCATATCCAGCTTTGTCACTTCTAATGATAGTAATCTTTCTACCAGTTTTCTGGAAAAACTTTCTTGTCTTCATGCTCAGCAATGTTAACTGCCACTTCAAATCCACCTCTTCTAAGTCATCTTCATGGATTTGTTTCAAGTATCCGCCATTTGTCAGTTTGAGACCCGTTTGGTTGTTTAACTAGCCAAAAAATACATAAACAGTGGTCATCACTTAAGTTAGCAGTACTAAACTTGTAGTACTTCGGTGGCTTGCATGAGTATTAGCAGTACTAACTCCATATGCAGTATTAACTTCATTAGTACTGCAAGTAGATGACATAAAATCCAAGTTCTGAGAACTTGAGCTTGCGGTTCCTTTAACCTCTTGTTCAACAATCTTGAAATTGTTGTAGAGATCATCAAAGCTCATTGTGTCTAGATCAGGTTTATTCCTCCAGACCACAACATGAGTATTCCACTCAGAAGACAGACTTCTTAAAAATTTCAAATTAAGATCTTCTTGTGAAATATTTTCACCAAGGATAGCCAACTGACTTACAATCTTCTGAAGCCTGTTAAAAATAGAATCAAGAGATTATGTGCTTGGAGAACTAAAGTTCTCATACATTCGCTTCAGAAGAGTCTTCTGAGTCTTCTTTATGGCATCATTACCACCAAATCTTGTTTGTATAGCAGTAAACAAAGTCTTGGCATCCTTGTACTGATTAAATGTTAGTAGATATTCATTTGGAAGTGCCATTAGCAACATACTTCTTCCCTTTCAAACATCTTCTTCTTTTGAGTCTTTTTATCAGCAGTTATAGGACCCTGGTATTAATGGAGTGAGGTACATTAGCATTTGTTTGTTGTTATGAGTACGGTTTGAATAAGTTTTTCATTCTCTATGACTCCATAGAGGCATAGTCTTGTACTTGAAGTATTGCTCAATTCTTATGAGGTGAATTTACCAACTTCAACGAGCATATTTTCAGCTATTCCAATAGGATATTGGAATGATCGGTCGGCTAATCTTACGCTCATTTTAGTAGATTTGAGAGTCTTAAGAGATAACTTCGCGTATAAGGAATACGGCATGAGATTAATGCTAGCACCTGTTGATCCCAACTAGATCTTGCAAACCTTGTAAAAAGGATTAGTTGTATTGAATAGATTCAAGACAACTATACTAGAAACTTTGTTGATACTAAAGAGTATGTAGAATCTACTCTTTAATACTTAGAAGAATATCTATGTAATAGTAAATTGTAATGCAGTAGAATGAATAAACAATGAATATAACCAAAAAACTTCAATATTATTATGATGAATAATACGAGTACTCTATCTAGTACTAGGGTTTATAACCTTGAAGCTATAAATACAAAGAAAGACTGATTGATGTGTGTTTCTAAACCATAACCTAGGATCTTCTTTTATACACTAAGGAGTCTTTTACAAGATAACTATAAATCTTCTAAACTTCTATAAGATATCAACATATCTTCTAACTATATAGGATATACATTAAATCAGTCCATACATATCACAAAACACGCTTTTATCTCTTCAACAGTTGTAATCTTCATGCAGCAGTATAAAGTCCTCCAACAGTATTAAGTTTAGTACTGGCAGTACTAACCAGTTAATACTGGTAGTTATAATCTGAGCAGTACTAAGTTGATTCATTAGTATAACTTTGTAAAGACCCTTAATTCCCAACAATCCTCCCCTAAACTTATGATTCATCTTGTTAATCAACAAGTTTCTTTACTGTAAGCTTCTTGATTACCAAGAGGATGCTTCTAAACACCTTACTGGCTTGGCCTGTTTGCTATTATGTTGATCTTCTGTAAGAGCTCATCTGCCATATCAGAATATTGATCAACTCTTATCTAATTACACAACATCAAAGTTGCAAGTGCTTTTGTCAGTGGATAATCCTTCTCAACCAGCATGTAAATATCATATCCTCTTTCTGTAGACATATGATGAATACCACATGTATCATATAACCACCATTTCAAAGGATCATGCATATATCTTTGCAGCTTCTAGAGAGTATCATTGTCATCTGGTTTAAATAACCTTTTCAACTCTACCCAAAGTTCTCTTACTTTATCTTTTGTGGGTTCTGTTGTTCTGAATCTTTCCTTAACCAAATTTTAAAGCTTATCCAGATCATCTATGTTAAATTTCTTCAACATATCATCAAAAGCCTGATAAGTTTCTATATGTCCTCCAACTCTGATAATTTTCTAGTATTTTCTTGAGTCTTCAGAGTAAATCTCCCAGTCAATAATTAGATATTTAACCTGTAAGGCTTCAACATAAACCTCTTCTACTAGAATTACCATCATCATCTGATGTAGCTATTCTTGAGACAATTCTTCTACTTTTGGTTCTTTACCTGTTTGCTCTTGAATTGACCCTAAAGCTTCTCTAGTCCTTTATCTTTTAGTAGGTTCTTCTACAACATCTTGATCTGCTCTTTTTAGTCTTTGAACTTCCAACTCAAAATCCATAGGCACAAAGGATTGTACCTTTCTTATAGTAGCTTCAAAGATCTCTTTAACATCCTCAAATGAAAGTGCTTTCAATTGCTTAAGAGTATAGACTCCTTCTTGATTCTTGATGTAAGTAGACATGTACTCCTTTTGTTGAGCAGGAGTCATTGGCTTGTTCCTCTTAGATTCAGCCCTTTGTTGAGCAAAGAACTTCTTTCTTTGATTTACCAGTTCAACAAGTTTTCTTGGTAGATCTTCATCACTAACTTTTTCACCTGCTTGTAATTGTTGAACAAAGTCTTTGTTAGCTGCAACTCTAGCCAAAATATCATCCCATTCATCATTAGTAAAGCCTTGAGCTGCTTAATGCACTTGAGCCATTCTTTGTCTTTTTGCTGCATCAAGTTCCTCTTGTATTCTCACAACTACTTCATGATCAAGCCTTTCTAGTTCTTGTTCTGCCTTAAACTTTGCTTCCTGTTCAGCATTAAATCTGGCTTGTTCTTTCTCATGCACCTTCTGAGCTAGTTCTTCATCAATACTCATTTGAACTTGAACTCTTTTTTTGATTTTCTTTGGAGGCTTGGACTCTTGCATAACGGCTTTGCCTTTATCATTTGCCTTTACACCAGCAGTACTAACCAATTCACTGGCAGTACTAACTCCACCATTGCTAGTACTAACTGCTCTTCTTCTTCTAGTGTAAGTTTGAACATTTTCAACATCCCTTCTTTGTTCAGCTGCATCTGCAAGGACCTTAGCTGCACTAAAAACACCTAATTGTTCTTCAGGTTTATCACTAACTTAAGTATCATCAAACCTTGCCTAATCAGCAACATGTGGAGGAACCAATGAAATTCCAGCATCAAAATCCATTTCTTCAATCAAACTCCTCCCCTGTTTGGAAGAATCCTCTTTATCTTCCTCATCATCAGAGATCACAACTTTGGCTTTCCTCCTAGCTTGGCTTGTCTTGATAGTCTGCTCTAACTTCTTCACCCGTTTGATAAGCTTTGTGAGAGCAGTACTATAGGTATGTTTTGTTTGCTTTAATTCAGACTCTAAGCTTTTAACTTTCTTGGACAATGAGGTACAAAGAACCGTCAATTCATTAAGTGATAAACTACCCTCATCACTTCCAAGTGAGTGAACCCTTAGGAGAGGTGAATCATGGGGTATTGGAGTAGCCTCCTTAGCAACAGGTGTGGTTTGGATAGATAGTGGTGTAGATGGTGGTTGTGAGGTGGATGGACTACCAGTGGGTGTGTGATGGGACATAACTGAGATTGTTGGTCCTTCACCCTAATCCTAAACTAGCATTGTTTGAAACAATGAAGTGTTCAGCCCAGAATATCCCTTAGATGCTCTTTTCATGTTGCTAAACAGTTTTTGTGTAAGGGTAGGAGTAGGATAGGTTCTTTTATAGGGCAGAAGAAGTCTTTGGTGTTTGCTCAAAAAGATTTGTATTAATCTGGGATACATCAAAAACTTTGTCTTACTATTCGAGTTCTTTACCATTACTGTAAAAATTAAGTTAGAAAAGTTAAAGGTTCTGTTTGTTGTCAGGCAAATGATAGCAGTAGCTATATTGCTACTAAACTGCTCCCAAGCAGTTTTCTTAGGACTTAAACAGTGGAGAATGGTATGAATTAAGAATTTCCACTGAGGGGAAAAGTGTCCCTTTTGAAAAGTAAGGCCATCAGAAGTGGTTACATACCCCATAAAAACAAGTTGCTCAAAAATTTCTGCAGTAGGGAGAGTGCTAATACCATCAAAATCTTCAAGCTTGAGATATCTTCTAATGGATGCTTCAGTGATAGTCTTGACTCTTCCATCAATGGTAGCATTGATTTCCATGACTCCATCCTCAATTATACTTAAAGCAGCAGTTTGCGAAAATTTCGCAACGGCTATATTGAGTGAAGGAAATTATGTTATAGCTCAAACAGTACTAACGGTCACCCATCAGCACTAATATTAGCCTAGCAGCACTAACTTTAATCCCAGCAGTACTAAAACATGTCCATCAGTACTAAGTAATGCTCAGCAGTACTAAGTAATGCCCAGCAGTACTAACTTTAAGATAGCAGTTTTAACCTCAATTTCATCCAAAAAGCATTTCCATCACCAATTTTAACTCTCACATTCTCTCTTTCTGTTTTTATGCTCACATTATCTCTCAATTCTTTTTGCTCACCAATTTACTCTTTATGTTTTTATCACACAACTCTCTTTCTGTTTTTCAGCTCACAAAATCTCTCTATTCTTTTTCTCACCAATTCAGACAGAGTTGTACAATGTGCCATTAATTCTATTAGTCTCATATTGTCCTTCCCATTTCCAAGTGTGTTAACTCTTGAGAGAGATGGATCATTGGACTGTTTAGATGCAGCCTCAAACCTAGTTTGAGCATCTGCAATCCTAAAATGGTAACTTGGCACCTAGGACCACTACCTGAACCAGTTCCTTAAGGACTTGGCTCATTAAGTGTTGCCATGGATTGGGTCCTATTGATGTTACCACTGTCCTGCTCTGCTTCTAAGCTAGAAGTAGTAGTGGCAGCCCTTTCCATTCTGTCACCCAACTCCTTATGGACAGCCTCATCACCAACCTTTACAGGGGGACCACTAGACTAAGGTATCTTGGTGTCCCGACCTCTTTTGACATGCTTAGATGTTTTTGATTCTTTTTAACATACTTTTTATGTTACATGTCCTTCCATCCATGCTTGACTGCATATTGACATAAGTATCCTCCCCTCAAACAATACTTCAAAGGTGAAGCATTCAACATCAGGTGCTCAATTTGCTTATCCTTTACCAATGATCTTTCCTCCTCTGACTCCTCCACCAAAGGTAACATATCCTCCATCAAACTCCTAGAAATTTGAGAGATAGGAAATGTTTCCTGTCATGTTCCTAGGGCATCCACTATCCATATATCCTTGATCATCAGTTAGTGGATTGCCCTGCACATAAAAATAAGGAATTTAGTTTCCTTTGGGGACCCAAGCCATTACTGACTTGGATCTGCCTCGTGCATCAATATAATTATGTTTCTTCAAAGTGATTGATGCACTATCAAGTTTTGTAGGTCTTCAAACCCAACATGCTGAGGCCTTAACAGCATTTTCCTGGTTAGCCCTAATAGTATTAATAACTGCAGAATTTGGCCTAGCGGTATTAACTGCTTTTGGCCTAGCAGTATTAACTGCTTGTGCCTTGGCAATATTAACTTTTTGGCTAAAAATTTTGTTAGTTAATACTGTTTTTGATTGATAAGGCCTTTTTACAGTTGATTGTGCTGATTTTGAAAAACGTGACATTGGTTTAGCACCAAAAACTATAGATTTGGGAAGAGCAGTATTAACTGTCTTGGCAGTATTAAAAGGTTTTGGGCCAGTTTTCATTAAAACTGCTCTTGGAACCATGTTCCTTTGAGCATTAGGGTGAGTCCCCACTACAAGAAAAAGTAGTTTTTAGAAGGATTTTTTTTGGAACAGTAAAAAATAGTGCCAAATGCAGGTATTTGGTACCGTTTGGACAACTGTGCCAAAAGTATAGGTATTCGAAACGGCTGCTGAAAAATCGTTCCAAATACATATACATTTGGAACGATATTTAATAATGGTGCCAAATACGTATGTTTTTGGAACAAAATGTAGTAATGGTGGCAAATGCATATATATTTGGCACGGTTATTAAACACAGTGCCAAAATACATAAAGTATTGGGAGCTTAATACTATAATTGCGCGAGTACTTGCTAATTTATTATAATTATTGTGTTATTAATCCTTTTTTTAACATTGCTATTTGGGAATTTTTATTTTTTTTATATTGTACGGTATACATATAAAAAGCTAACCATTAGATTTTGCCAAAAAATTCAAAACCTACCGCCTCAAATTTCATATCCGTTTTATTTGGCATAATATTTAGTGTTGCCACCCCATAACTTATCGTAAATTTTTTTCCAAAACCAAATCCTATCACTTTTAATGAACATCTTCCAGCACTTGCAATCTCATATAACAAAACAATACAAAATTACAAACATCCAAAATCTGTCTGTCTTCTTTCGTGCTTCCTACTTTTAGCTTCTCACTAATCTTCTTGGATAACTGTGTCCATTTCTTTTATTTTTTTCATCACATATTATATACATGGTTTAACACAGTATTTTATAATAACGTTCTGCAGCTCTTAGTTTTGATTATTAGTTCAAGTTAAACATTTAATTGTTAAGTTAAATTGTTGTAGATTGATGTCTTATCATGATGTGTAACATTTGACTTTCTTTTTGTTCCTTTATGTATTAGGCTAGACCGAGTTAAAGCGCACGATACTATCTATTGTGTGTTGTTTTGGGTTATCAATAAGGTATTATATCATAAGGATTATGGTTTTACTAATTTTTATACTTGTTGAGTTTTACTTTTTTATTTTTCACATTATATGAATACTTGAAGCCTCAATACATGAGTCCTAACTTTAATTTTATTTCATTTCACCAGGTTTTTAATTGATTCGGCTTTAGTAAACTTATCGTGACAAAGAGCCGAATATACGATAACGCACATGTTACTAAACATCTATTTTGTCATCACGTTATTCCATACTTAAATTTGCATGTTATAGGTATATGTTAGTTTATTCCTTTTATATTACAGTTACTTTATTTATCATAGTTGTTGAGCATGCGCCTTATCCAATTGAGTACTCAAACCCACATGATATTATAAGATTACTACTTGTAATTATTGGGGTTAACTTTACTCATAAAAAATTTATTATGTGTAGGGTATACGAAACATGAGCTAGATTTGATCTCGTAGCTGCCGAAGAGTAATAAACATTTTTAGCTACTTATAATCGATTTTAAATGTTTTCATTGTTGTTTAGTTTAGTTTTATTGCGTTCAAGTTCCTGTATTGACATTTTTTAATGATTAATGAAAGATGATTCGTATTTATGTTAGGCTTTCAAAAATTTATGACCCTGTTGTTGTATAAAAGAGCAAGACCTGTGCAAATAAATTATATGAATAATTGCAAAATTAGTGCAAGATAACTTTGGCAAGAATATTAAACTGTGTCAAACATGTTTTGGCACGAAACATGAAAAACTTCTTAAATAATATTGGCAAGGGGATATAGTTGTGCCAAATACGGCCTTGACACATGAGGTGACAGTTTTACTAATAAGCATTTAGGTATGGAAACGTGCGGAACATGACCAAAATAATTATTGGCACAGGAAATGTATGTTGTGACAAATGTGCATTTAGAACGCTTAAATTATCAAAAAAAAAAAACCCACCCCCCCCCCCCCCCCCCCCCCCCCCACCCCCCCACCCCCCCCCCCCCCCCCCCCCCCCCCCCCCACCCCCCCCCAACCCCCCCCCCCCCCCCCCCCTGCCAAAAACCTAACATACGGACAAAAAAGCAAAACGTCAACTACATGCCAATTTGCTATTTGGCCACAGTTTTTTTTTTCTGAACGACCTCAATGTATTTGGCACCGTCATATTTAGGGACGGTACTCAAAAGGGAGCCAACGTACCAAATATATTGGCACGGTATTTCGAGTATTTGGCACAGTTTTTCCCCGTCACAAATACCCCATTTTCTTGTAGTGCCTGTTGGTAGTATAGTTGTAGTTCACCCTGTTATAATTATTACCATATACCATCCTTTCCCTTTGATGGTATTTACAATGAGCTTGAACATGATCAAAACTCCCACAAACAAAACATGCTTTATTATACATCACAAAATCACTAACTAGCTGTTAGGATTTAAAATTATTCTAGTTTCTTTGATTTCCCCTAGGTTTTTGTTATCTGTACATCTTTTCATACTTAACTGGTTTCCTAGTTGTTTTGTCTTGTTGTTTAACAAATTCTATTTTAGTAGGAAAAACAGTTTGTTTCTCTTTCTCTGACACCAATCATCAACCATGGGGTTCAGGAGTTTCTTGACTATTAGAGGTATCTACACAGACACTCTTACTGGCCTTAGGTCTATAGCCTTTAAACTCGGGCTGTTGGAACTCCTCAAGACCAGAGTTAGACAAATCAATAGTTGGGGGTGCAAATAAGCATGTAGGTGGAGGTGGAACAACATTATAACCCATACCTTTTCCACTGTTATTTAGATATTTGGCTCTCCTATTATTTGTCTAAGCATTTAAGAAGCATTTTCAAAATTTGTCCAATTCTAATCTGATTCACTCTTTTTCCTCTTAAGCGTCTCTAATTCACTTTTACGAGCAATGATTTATGAGTTTTTTAATGAGGCATCTGCTTTTTAGAACAACAAATTTGTCACTAACATAACTTCATTTTTTCTTGTAAAAAACAAAAGTTGTTATTCTACAGATGCTAACCCTCTTTTATCAGATTTATTAAATTCTACTCTTAAATTATCAAGTTGAGTTTTAAGAGTTTCAAAGCTTTTAAGATAGGTGTTAGAGCAAGTTTTGTCATTGTATACCTCATAGTCTGAGAAAGCCATAAGTGCCATGTTTGTAGTCACTTCCTCTTCTGCCATAAAGCTCTAATCAAAACCAGCTCCATCAATAGCCATCAAAGCTTTGGAAGAAGTATCTTCCACATTCACAGTTCTTCTTGGATTCAATGGTTTCTTTTTCCCATTATATGATTTTCTAAGCTGCCTTTTCTTGATTCCTAGGACTTCTGCATTCCCTTGCAAAATGTCTCATCTTATGACAGTTGAAACATTCTACCTTGATTGTCATATCCCTGCAGTTCACTTCATTTGATAGTTTCTTCTTCCAATTCACTCTGGTAATACCTTCTTGCTCTCATACTTAGTAATGCTAATTGCTACTTCAAATCCATTTTTTCAAGATCATCTTCATGGATTTGTTCTAGGTCTTCATGAACAAGTTGAGACCTATTTGGTTGATTGGCCAGAAAAGCATAGACAGTGGCATCACTCAAGTTAGCAGTACTATCAAGAGTACTATAGTACTAACTGAAGAGTTAGCAGTACTAACTTGAACATTAGCATTATTAACTTCATTGGTACTGCTAGGAGTTGAAACAAAGGCCATATTCTAAGAGCTTAAGCTTGTGCTTGATGTTGCAGTTCTTTTGAACCTCTTTGTTCAACAATCTCTAAATTGTTGTAGAGATCATCAAAGCTCATTGAGTAAGATTCTGATTATTCCTCTATACCACACATGAGTGTTACCATTCGAAGGCAGCTTTCAAAAACTTTAAATTGAAGATATTTTGGAGATGTTTTCACCCAAGATGGCCAACTGGCTAACAATTTTCTGAAGCCTGTTAAAAATAGAGTCAAGTGACTCTGTGCTTGGAGCATTAAAGTTCTCATATCTCTGCTTTAGAAGTGTCTTTTGAGTCTTCTTTGTGTCATCATTGCCACCAAATCTTGTTTGTATGGCATCAAACAAAGTCTTGGCATCCTTGTATTGATTAAATGTCAGTAGATGCTCATTTGGAAGTGCCATCAGCAACATACTTTTGGCTTTTACATCATTCTTCTTTTAGTCTTCTCTTCAGTAGTAACAGCACCTGGTATCATTGAAGTAGAAGTACCATCAACATTTGTTATTGTTCGTGTTGTTGGTTTAAAAGAGTTGCCATTCTCTATGACATCCCATAGAGCATAGTCTTGAATTTAAAAGTATTGCTATATTCTGAGTCTACATTCTATTTCCAACCTTGCTTGAGAAGTGCAGTTTGCAGCAGCATTTGTTTGTATAGTTTCTAGATCCATCTCTTTTGTAAAAAGAGTTCTTCTTGATTGTTTCTTCTAGATTAAAGTTTTAGAACACAAGGCTCTGATACCACTTGTTGATCCCAACTAGATCTTACAAACCTTGTAAAAAGGATTAGTTGTATTGAATAGATTCAAGACAACTATGCTAGAAACTTTGTTGATACTAAAGAGTATACGGAATCTACTCTTTAATACTTAGAAGAATATCTATGTAATAGTAAACGGTAATGCATTAGAATGATTTGAACATGAATATAACCAAAAGCTTCAATATTTCTTCATGATGAATAATACGAGTACTCTATTGTCTAGGTTTTCAACTTAAAGCTAAATACAAGGAAAGACTGATTGATGTGTTATACTAAACCATAACCTAGGATCTCCTTTTATACACCAAGGAGTCCTTTACAAGATAATTATAAATCTTCTAAACTTCTATAAGATATTAACATATCTTCTAACTATATAGGATATACATTGAATCCGTCCATACATATCACAAAACACGCTTTTATCTCTTCAACAGTTGTGATCTTCATGCATCAGTATAAAGTCCTCCAGCAGTATTAAGTTTAGTACTGGTAGTACTAACTTTTTTCTGGAAGTACTAACCAGTTAATACTGGTATTCAGCAGTATTAACTTTGTAGAGGCCCTTAATTCCCAACAAAAATGATGCATGTATGTGAAATGGTTGAGGTAATGGTGGTTATAAGTGTACCAAAGGGGACATGTTAGCTTAAAAATAGCCATCTTGTCTCTCTTGCTCTTGCTTAACTGAAAATGGATCCTAGGAGGGTCTCGGGTCTTCCTTTTTGTGTCGGGATCACTTAAAAACTTAATTTTTATCTATTTAAAACGTCAACCAAATTTAGTTATCATTTCCATTGCGTTTAAAAACATTTTTCCATAAACCTGGGTTATTCATACGACACTTATCACCTTAAATAGCTACAAAAATCCATTTTGAGCCGTTATCGGCCGACTCCGGACCGAAACATGAATTTTTTTTACAAAACTCAACCGAACCTTGCTCATTAATTTTAAAACACTTCAAATCGCAAAATATAGCTTGGAAATTTATATTCACCTAAAATTTCACCTTTTTACGACTGTTACGGTCTTTTACCGAATTTCACGAAAACCATTGTTTTTCTGATAACTTTCAAAATTCACACTCATGATTTACAATTTAAATCAACATTATTTCTTTATTATGAATTTATTAAATAAATAAACCCATCATCAAATTCCCAACTTCATAAATCTCCACACTTAAATAAATTGTCGTGTCGGTACGCGCTGCGTGACGATTTTTCGCTAAACGCGAGAAAACTTCCCGGAAAGCACTAAAAAACTCAAAACCATTCTAAAATAGAAAAACGAATCATAAATGATTCATTCACGAATTCAAAACTTCATCAAAACTCCTGGTTAAACCGAAATCATTTTTATGCAAAATAGTCAACAGAAGTTAACTTTTCAACTTTCATCAAGAAAACTGACAAGATCGAAAGACTCTAACATACGAAACTATAATATTTTATAATACTTAGCCCCGAGAATATTATCGGTTATGACAAAAAGGGGTAAAATAATCATTTAAAATTCCAAAAATTGCCAGTTGTTACAGTACCTACCCCTTAAAGGAATCCCGTCCGGGGATTCGATTCTTGTTAACCTATTGTGTGACCAAGAAAAAGGTTTAAGATTTAATAACTAATTTTTAAATATGGCGTTGATAAGCGGGAAAACTTCTCGGAAAGCACTAAAAACCTCAAAACCACTCTAAAATAGAAAAACAAATCATAAATGATTCATTCACGAATTCAAACCTTCATCAAAACTCCAGGTTAAACCGAAACCATTTTTACGCAAAATAGTTAACAGAAGTTAACTTTTCAGCTTTCATCAAGAAAACTGAGAATATCGAAAGACTCCAACATACGAAACTATAATATTTTATAATACTTAGCTCTGGGAATATTATCAGTTATCACACAAAGGGGTAAAATAGTCATTTAAAATTCCAAAAATTGCTAGTTGTTACAATACCCACCCCTTAGAGGAATCCCGTCCCGAGATTCGATTCTTGTTAACCTATTGTGTGACCAAGAAAAAGGTTTAAGATTTAATAACCAGTTTTTAAATATGGCATTGATAACTTTAGTCAGCAAAATTAGATGTTTCGACACTTCTCAATATACCAAAAATTTTGGCTAGGTTTGACCAATTGATTTAATCCATCAAAATAGGTATCTCAAAAAAAATATCATTACAGGTCTTATGACTGATATAAACGCGTTATAAAAAAGTCTCTTAATAGTGAAATCATTGAAGGAGAAAGTGTAGTCGCATGGGTATGTCTACATAAAGTTTTAAATGTTTAAGGGCATAGTCTAGTTTCAGATATCTGTAATGTTCGATGATTTACATCAAACGAGGCTTATGGATGTAAGTATTCAACTTACTTGGCAGTACTAGGATGTATCGTGCCCTAGGTCTTTGTACTAGTGGCCCAAAATGAATAGTTCGACTAGATGTTTCATCGATAGGTGTTTATCTGGTTTAAGGGGGTTGCATTACATATTGGATAAAGTTGTACAAGCTGGGATTGCTCCAGGACCTAATAACAGTAACCATAACAACAATAACTATAACAAACGGTGATGGGATGCGGAAAGTGAGGACATTTTGAGAAACAATATCCCCATAATAAAGTTTAACAAATGGGAGGAGCTCGCGAGAGAGCTTATGTGATAGGTGACGGAATATTGCACTCATTCGTTAGTTTGAGGGTGAATCAAATCCATTAGCTCAAGAGTGCACAAGTCGGTTAGCTTCACAAATAGTTCATGATCGTAAGGATTTGTAACGGCAAAGGTAATAACTTAAGAATGAGATAAGGTAGTTCAAGTGAGGCCTTAAGATTCTGTTGAGTGGTGAGACACGATTGTGTTTCTAGACCTTTTTAACAGATTCCGGTGATCATCGGGTTCGAGTTCATACTCGTGTCATATTGGATACCATTAATCCCACTCGTTTATAATTTATTATTTGCATAAAGAATCGTCCTAATTTATGTAAATAATGAAATGGTAAACTTATGGTTCGGTGATTTACAATTTATTTATTTAAATGAAGAGGCATCCCAATCCTTTCAGATAAAGAGATTAGAAATCATCCTTTTTAATAATTTCTGATGCAATACGCGTACTCAGATAATCTTCAAGATGGTGGATGACATGACGATGCAGGTGCTCTAATGAGTATGGGACGAGTGTTTAAAACTTGTCTTCGGAGACGGGGAGTAAAACAATCAGGGAAATCAACATAGTGTTCAAATTAGTTGATGAGTACACGGTTAAAGTAAATAACATAAATGTCTTTATGAACGAGTTAACATAGAAATTATCGTATCAATCCTCCTGTTACAAGTCCCACCCATACAAGATTTGTAATACTTAGATTCATACATAATTCCATGTAAACAAAAATTGTGACAGTTTTCGTGAAATACGATATTATATAAGGTTCTAAAGAAAAGGAAATAATATTAGACACCATTGTATAACTTACAATGTCTGAGAACGAAGTGAGACCGTTGTGTAATTCACAATGTCTAAGAAGTGATATAGTATTTATATAAATAACTCTTATATAAATAAATGTAGGGTATACATAAATGAATGTAAGCATATATGTATATATGTATGTCATGTAAGCACTTAATGTAACAAGTAATGTAAGCAAGTAAGCAAGTAGTGTGTATGCACTTTGAAAATGTTTGATGTGATGCAATGTTTGTGAAAACGGTTATAGTCTAGGGTAAAATATGCAACCTAGTTCTCTATAACCTTGGCTCTGATACCAATCTGTAACACCCCCAAAAATGTGTCGCTGTGGAAATATGTCCGGGAGCGTTACTTCATAAAACAACAGCACAAGATACAAGAGAACGACCTCTAAATGTGTCGTTTGGAAAGTAATCTCGTTAATTTAATTGAAATTGAACTTGATAGAACATTTGTCCCATAATTGTATCACAATGAAAATCTTGAAAGTAGCACAGCGAGATTTGTTTGTAGAAATCCATGTATGAAATCTTGAAATTTTAGACTCCAATGCACATCAAGTAAGCCAAGCATCTAATTCACTTGAGAAAAACATGCTAAAATGATCAACATAAAGTTGGCGAGTTCATAAATTTTTATAAATGTAAATGTTGGATCAAATATTTGTAAAGAGTATATGACTATTTTAATTGTTATAATAGTCGTCAAAATATATGTATGTATGTTAAATCAAAGATGTGTATGACTGTTGTATCCCATACAATAGTCACAAAAAGTTAAGTATAGTTGGACCAAATCTTTTCTAAATCATGCATGATCATTGTATCCACTACAATAGTCACCACATGTGATTACGATTTGCACCCCTAAGTTCA
>BQNB010015615.1:40366-72950 GCA_026074375.1 Tanacetum coccineum
GAATCACCGCACTCGTAACAACAATTTTGGTTAATAAGTGGAGGACCTTGTGAAGACTTTACACCGGGGTCTTGATTGACAACGATTGGCTCTTGAAGAGCATTAATAACGTTAGTATTGTCATCGGATAATTCGAAAGTATCTTGAGAATCTTGGAAAATTCCATTTTCAACACAATATGTGAGCAAATCTTCCTCGAATTTCTTTCGTAAAAGAGCACATCCACGACAATACGGACCATCAACCGGGGTTCCACACTTTGCACAACACGGAGAGGAGTCGGGTTCGGGAACAAGAATCTTGTTTTCAAGACTTCATATTGAACAACATTCTCTAGTGTACAAACTTCCACAAGATGAGCATTCTTTAATTGCGTAAAGGGGGTTCAAACGATGAGACGTCATAAGAATTAAATATAAAGAAGGATGTGAAAAAGAATTAAATGAAAAAGAGGTTTAAGGAGATTATTTTTGGTTTTTCGATTTTTTTAAATAACATATTTTATTTACGGACAAAACGAGAGACAACTTAAACCAAATAATCAACTTACTTCACGGTAGCTCTTAAAAATTACTTCTTAAGGTGAGCCGTATTTCGTAAGTGACACAAATGACAAGTTTTTGAATCTTTGGTTCGATTTAGGAACTTTGCAAGTTCACCGAAACTTATTTATGATAATTCCTCAATTGAGAATATTATATGTTGGTGTTCTTTTACCAACTTTGTAGATTTTATTTCTTTTTAAGGACAATTATTTTTGATTTTTTTATATGATAAATATACTAAAAAGAAAATAAATATATTTTTTTACTTTTTATAACAAAAAATATAACTTTCGTAAACGAAAGGATCTTCAAATCAAAATCAACAAACGTAAACGAATGAATCTTTAACACAAGTCCCCGGCAGCGGCGCCAAAAATTGATTGATAGTTTTTATACACTATATTATATTAATACAAAAGTATAGAGAATAATTCCCAAAGTAGCCCTTTAGGAAAATTCTTATACAAATATATATTAATAATAATATACGTATGTTTACCGGGAAGTATGCTTTCCCGGGTCGTTTCCCCAACGACTTGTGAAATTGAAACCACGCTTTAGTTTGGATTATGATTTGAATGAGAGAAAAGATATTTTTGATTATCTATAACTACCAATTAAAAACACAATTAAAATAAGCAATTAAAAAGCAATTAATGAACTAAGATAATTAACGGGAACAAATAAAACGCGACAAATAAGCAAGTACATTAAAATTAACTCCTAAAAATGCAAACAAAATTTCTAAACCTAAAATAAGACTAAATAAAATTTTAAGAAAAAGAAAAATATTTTTTTGATTATTTTTGAATTTATTATGAATTAAAAACTATTTTAATCTAATTAAATCCTAAAAAATAGCAAATTAAGTCCTAAAAATTAAGAAAAATGATTTTTAAACTTAGAAAAGTCTAAAATAACATAAAAACTCAGAAAACTATTTTTAACTATTTTTAAAATTAAAATCCTATTTTTAAAATTAAAATTAAAAACTTAAAAATGAAAATAAAAATTTAAAAGGTGTAAAAATGATTTTACTGAATGTAAAACTAAAACTAATTTTTCTAAAACTAAAAACTATTTTTTTGTATTTTTCTGAAAATTATTTATATTTTTAATGTATTTTCGAAAATTAAAACCTTGGAAAAATGATTAAAAATAATCTACTAAATGGAAAAATACGAAAAATTTAGGAAAATTCCAAAATGCAACAAAGTTTAAGTGAAAAATAAGAAAACTCTACTAGCTAAACAAATAAGCTCCTAATAAGCTACTTTAAGCTGCGGCTTAGTAAGAAAAAGGAAAAGAAAAACAAGTATTAAATGAAAGGAAGGGATGATGGATGAGCTATTGAAGCAAGTTGGTTAACACGTTGGGCATTTGAGTGGAAGATCACGGGTTCAAGGTCTGGCAACACACCTTTTTGCACTTTTTTTTATTTTTGAAAACCAAGAGCTTAAAGCTGTTAAGGACAAGTTTTTGAACACTTTTAATAAAAGAAGCTTAGGCTGAAACTTAAAAATAAAAACCAAGATTAAGCTCTAAAAGAGCTTTTGAAATCACTGTTACAGTAAGTGAGGGTTTAAGCTCACTTTTGCTTGTTTGGACTTATAAGCTTGCACAAGCTTTAATATAAGCTCATTTTTCAAACCAAAAACTGTTATAGAATCCTAATGATGTGCATAAGCTAAAAATGATAAGCTACTATGACTAAAAACACTTAAGGCTTACTAAAACCAAAGATCAAAACAGCTAACTCAGAACTAGACACTTAGAACTCAAAATCTAAATAGGCCAATAAGCTCAAACTGAGACAGAGCGGACCTTAGGAGAACTTAACAATTACCTTACTAAAGGCTATGAATCCAAATTATTAAAATAACTACTATACGCTAAGTTTCCAATTTAAAAGCTTAAACTAAGTTACTACTGATTTTGGACTTTTTAGAATTTTGATAAACTTTAATGCTAAATTAACGTGACAAGTTAAGCTAGAATTGAGAAAACAAGTACTAATCTATACTAACCTGAATATGTGAATCCATAAACCGTATGATTTTTTGAAAGCTAAAAACTATTTAAATCTAGCCTAAATTAGATTAAAAATTAACAGAATAACTGCTATAATCCTGCTGATGCATTAAACTAAATGGGCAAAAACAACTTGCAGGAGACTCAAGTGCTCAAACCTACATTAGACACACTTAGGAGACTCAAGTGCTCAATGAGTGTGTCTAAACATAAGACAAATGAATTCCAAGCCTTAGAATGCTTGGATCAAATTTTTATAAGCAAAGAAAAAAAGGAAAAAATCCCTTGTTGAGGAACAAAAAGATGTTGTCCTCAAATTGCTTAAAAGTCCTAAACTACTTATCAAAACCTTTTTAAAACCTTATCTAACATGATAATCAAACTGTCAAAAGTGATTTTACCAAAATTATTTGACTATTTGAGGTCAAACAAGCTTATTCCAAACACTCCTTCTAGACTTGACAAATTTGATTACGCTTATAAAATGAAAATTCATTAAACAAAATCTTAAAACCAGATTACTAGAAGCTTATAACAAGCTTAATAAACACCAATTAACAACCTAATTTAACTAGAACTTAAAGATCAAAGAAAGTATTTTTTTAAACACTACTATTGTTTGATTTTTATGATACTATGACAAAATTGAAGAGAACTTACGATCTACACTATATTAGCTAAAAACAGATTAAAAGATGTAACTAATAAGCAAAAAGAGATGATATAAGACTGAAATAAGCAAGTAGATAAGCAGTTTAAGCAACTAAGCAAATCTACACTATCAAGCAATTATTAACTAGATATTAAAGAGTAAAGTAATTTAAAGGAAAACTTACAAAGGCTTCAGCTAAACAGAAGCTATCATAAGCTCAATTGAGCATCTACAAGCTGCTAGCTTATCGTATTGGAACAAGCTAGTAAATCCATAGGAGCCTTCCAAAACCTAGCTCCGCCCTTTCATATTACAGACCTAAAAATCTCAAAAATGTAAAATTACAAATAACCCCTAAGCAAGAAAACTATAAAGCTTAAATAAATTTCAGTTTAATTATAGAAATGATGAAAATACAATATTTAGGCAATTATGAAATTTTTTGTAAAGTAAAATACTTTATGTACTCACAAGAAAAATAAATAATCATTTATGTATAAATATACACTTTGCCGAACTCATAAATATAATTATTTATATATACATTAAAGTTAAATCAAATAAATTAAAGATAAGTACAAAATCAATTTGGTCAAGTTTGGAAATCTGAATTAGTCCTAATTTTAAAGCCCAAAACTCAAGCCAGAATTCTTATCATAACTCATGGGTGCATTTCTTTTATCTAAATCCTAAAAACAATAATAGCCAAAACCCTAAAATACCAAAGTGATGGCAAAAGAATTTTCCAAGGCAAGGACGAATTTTTCTAAGATCATTTGAAGGCTAAGGAGTGTGGGAAAAATAGTGGGAAGCTTGGGAAGTGATTGATTCGATTTTTGATATTGTTTTGGGTTCGAAAAGCTATACCGAGTGCATAAAATCATAAAATCATCAAAGGCCATCAAAGGTAATTTTATAAATTATATTTCATCATATTAACATGTTATAAACCTGAGAAAAATATCCATGCACTTTATTTCGATTTTATAAATTGAAACATATTCAAAACCCTAATTTAGAAATGAAAATTAAATCGGCATATAAAATATTGGTAAAATTTATTTTATATTTTTCTGGGGTTGTTCATATCTCATATAACTCAGAAAAATTGTTGGAATAATTTATACATGATTTTTGGAGATTTCTTTGTATTTGCTGAATTTGAAAATGAGGAAAAAGGGTAGAAAAATGGTTAAAATGAATTAGGGTTAGGGTTTGTTATTTTGTACAGGTATAATTAATGCCAATGTTGGTAAATAATTTTTTTGTATTGGGAAAATTGATTAAAGTTTTGTGAAATTAAATACGTTAGCCGATTAGTGGTATAAAAAGGTATAAGGAATTGGTTAGATATTTCTGAAACTTATGGGGTCTATTTTAGAGACATGTTATTATACTTAGTATATTCTGTATAAAATAAGTTGGGGGGTATAAATTGTCATTTTGATATTATTTTGGATTTAAAATGGTTAATTACATATATTAAGTAATTAGAAATTAATTAATTAAAATAGAGGGACTAAAATTGTAAATTCTGAAAGTATAAGTTTGTTAGTAAAAATAATGTATAAAGTATGATCTTTGTTATATTTGAAATCAATAAGGCTTGTTTTGTAATTATGGATAATTAACGTAAAATGTTTAAATAATTAATAAACCAAAAGGACCTAAATATGTAAATTAAGTAAAATTAATGGTTTGTACTGTTAAATACATAAAATGGAAGGTATAAATCTGAATAATAATAATAAACTTTGATATATACACTTTTTAACCTTGAAATTGTTGATTTGCATATAAACCCTAAAAATATAGAAAGCTTGTTATATTAACCAAACTTATAAGTTGACATATTAAGTCCCTAAGCTATTTCAAAATACTTAATAGAATCTCAAATGATGAAATATACTAAAAATGGGAAAGTTACTAATAATGGAAAAGTACTAAAATGGAAAGTATACTAAAAATGGTAAATATACTAAAAATGGAAAGTTACTAAAAATGGAAAGTTACTAAAAATGGAAAGTTACTAAAAATGGAAAGTTACTAAAAATAGAAAGTATAACTTAAATGAATGGTTTGTAATTCGAATTCATCATTTCTTTAGGTTCGGTCAAGAGGGAGTGATTTTGATTTCCTGTGGTGTTTTCTTTGATTATTGCTTTGCTTCGGAATAAGGTACAGATATTCTGACCTTATCGTTAAGGTTTCTCATGACATATTCCTCTCTATCTTTGATTACTTATGTGATTTGCTACATTTGCTCTGAGCCTTTTATCTTGGTTCTCTTATATGATCTGTTATTATGTTCTATTTGAACCCTGCTATGCTACCTTTGATATTTGAACCTTTGACATTGAACCTTTGCTATGATCCCTTTGAAATGAACTTTGATATGACTTTGCTTTGAACCCTTCAGTTTGAGAACCAAGCCACTATTTGTTTCCTAGCCATGAAGGTAACATGGCCGTGTCATTGATGCACCTTTGGCATGACTCATGTGTGAGTGAGTGATTTCTCATACCGTCCCCCATTTGATATTATATGCGCATTATGAAGATTATTATTTGTTTAAGGGGCGTATGGATGCATCCTAGATTTGTTTTGTATTCGATGGATTATGACATTATGATATTTGGATATTTGGTGACTGATGTTTGGGTGCATTCCACGTCTTTCACAAAATTTTGGAGCTCGCGACTCCATGGTTACTATGATATGATTTGTTTGGGCTTGGTAATTGGACTTGATTCGATTTTCTGATTCATCTTACCTTACACTATGAATTGACTTCTGATTTGTCTTACCTTATATTTGTATTCCTTTGATCATGTCTTGTGATATCCTTTGTACCTTGTATCGTATCCTTTGACTTTCCGTTATCTTTTGTGTTCGATTATATATATCTGTTCACTGGGCTTTGTAAGCTCAGCCGCACTTTCTTTTCCTGCGGCAGGTATCTAAGCTAGGAGCTGGGGGTTGCTTTCGAGCTATGAGTGCTGAGTGTGGACTTACCCTAGAGATCTTAGTTTTGATATATGATTTGTTTCTTTTCAAGACGTTCGTTATTTCGGTTATTTCGTTTGGATATGTCTGTCCTTTAAGAACTTATGTACCTTAAGTCATGTTGACTTATTTTCTTTGGTTATTTAATTGAGACTTCCGCTGTTTATGCTTGTGTTATGATTATGTATGCCTTTGATGTCACACCATATTTGTAATACTTCTACCCTTTTGGGTCGGGGCGTTACAATTTATGGTATCAGAGCTGCCAGGTTAATCATGTGTTTAGATGAATTTGCCTCCAAAATTTTTTACATCAATCCGTGGCATGGAAACATACAGCTTTTTACCGAATTCCAATGTTTGGTACAACCCGCCCAAATTTCTCTAAGCGCGGAAGTAAGAAGCGTGCGAGAATAACATTAAAGAGAAAAGAGAAGACTGAAAGGCTGTTTCGAGAGAAGGAAATGTCTTTGAAGACTAAAGGAGAAAAAATGATAGTCCGAGTGGGACTTTACTTTGAAAGAAGCGGAAGCCGCAGAGGCCATCCATCTCCGTGCTGAAGCTTCTAGATTTAGGGTGTTGAGAACTCTCTCCGTGACAGTGAATGATAATGAGAGAGCGCAATGCTGCCCTTGAGGAAAAGGGGAATTGAATGTGGAAGGAAACGGATCTAGCAGCTACGGTTAAGGGTCAGAGAGCAAAGAGGCTGCTGACTCGGACGCTCTTGGTCACATCTGTAAAGTATCGCAAAATGATTATCCCTTGTTTGATCCAGGTATAATCCTCTTATACTCAAATTTTTATCATTATTATTGCTTCCTTATCTTTCGTATGACTTGCAGGTACATGCGCTGGAAGCTTCTTCTGCTGGACTTCAGGAAAAGGTCACTGCATACGAGAAGTTTGTTGATCAACTTGAGAAGTTCCAAGATGACAAAATAAAAGAGGTTAATGATAAACTTGAGAAACTGGACGCTGATGTTGTTGCGATGGTCTTCACATAGATGAGAAGTATTACCGCACCTTTATGAATACCATTGCCGGTCGTCGATGATTCTACTTCTACTCACGTATGGAGCTTACCATTGCCAAATGCTTGAATTCTACGGAGTATCTTTCTGCTCTTCGGGCGGCAATTGGTAAGGCTATTGAAAAAGGCACGCAGGAAGGATTATCCGCGGGTATTACTCACGGTATTGAAGGTAGGACTTTGACTGATATTGCCGCATATAATCCGTCTGCGGAAGCTGATTATCTTACCGCTTTGCATCATCTTCAAAGTGTTAATTTTTCCTTACTTGCGGAGCCTAAATCCAACAAAGATGCCAGCACAGAGACTATCATGAATCTTCTTCGGTTGGAGGATCATCTTGCTGATAGATTGGGTCTGACTGCGTCACAGCCTCGTGTTAACCAGTTGATGGTTCTGATACATCATTCTCTGGATCATCGTGTAATTGGGGCTTCTGCTTGTCCACTATCCGCTAGATGTTTTGTAACTATTAGGGTACAGAAGATTAAGGAGAACCTTGCTAACCGTGTATCGGCACTTCGTAACATTTTTATTCCTTTATCCGAGCCTTTATCTGTTACGGCTTTGACTGGTACGGAGAGTACTTCAGCTGTTGTAGCTGCCCCTGCTGGAACTACCACGGCGTTATTGGTCACTTTTGCTTCTACAAGCATTGTTCGCCCTATTTCTACAGATGATTATGAAGTTGTGCAAGTAGATGGCCACGGGGGCGGAGGTACGAAAGACCAGATTGGGGGTAATAATGTTGACCCCTTCGTAAGTGTTGATGATGTGGACCTGAACCTTCAGTAGTTTGCCGGCTTATTTTGCCTTTGTTGTTCTATGACCCTTCTTGTTGTGGTCTTTCTTAAGTGATTGATTTTTCTAATTGTTTTTATTCGCCCTATGCCGTGGTCGCTTGTGACAACTATTGAGTGCGGAGGGGGGGGTGGGGGGGGGGGGGGGGGGGGGGGGGGGGGGGGGGGGGGGGGGGTGGGGGGGGCGTGGTCGCCTGTGACCCTTTTGAGTGCGGTGAAAATGTACTTGTACAACTTTGGATAATTTAAAGTTTTTGACTACATGTAATCTTGTTTGAATATTTGTGGGTTATTCTCCCTTTGTTGCTATCTTTTGATGTCACTGTTTTTCTTTTGTGATGATAGACTTAGTGAAGCGTTCATGGAACACTTTTAGTATTGGGCTTGCAATGCCTCTTACATACTTGAATGAATTGTCAGGTTACTCATCCTTTTGTTATACGGAACAACATAAATTGGGACGTGCCCTATTGTGTGCGCGTCTTAATCATAAGCATAATAATTTCGTGTAGTAAATAACAGGAATTTAAAATAAAAGTTGTGAAGGTAGCTAGGCTCCACTTTTTTTTATATTAAAGTTTCAAATGAACAATATTACAATGCATAATTTAGATAGATCGGAATGCACTACCCCTACTGCGAAGTCCGCATGGGTAGGTTGCTTACATTTTGTGTACATAACACTTCTTTAAGTTGCTAACATTCCATGTCCGCGGAAGCTCCTTTCCGTTGCGGTCTTTTAGCCTGTATGATCCTTTCCCAAGTGCTTCCGTGACTTCGTATGGACCCTCCTACTTGGGTCATAGATTTCCAGTATCTTCTGCACGGCTTGCTTCGTTGTTACGGTATACCAAGTCTCCTGGCTTAAAGCTTGTGTTTCGAACTTTGGCGTTGTAGTATTTTTCCATTTGTCTCTTGCTCTTTGCCTCTGTTATGGCTGCCTGCTCTCGCTTTTCTTCTAGTAGCTCTAAGTTGATTTGCAATGCTTCATCGTTTTTGGCCATGTCTAACTCTGCTGTCCTGAATGTGGGCATTCCGATCTCCGCCGGGATGACAGCTTCCGTTCCGTAAGTTAATGAGAACGGAGTGTCTCCGTTACTGGATTTGACCATGGTTCGGTGTGCCCAAAGGACGTGAGAGATTTCTTCCATCCAGTTCTTGTTGTCTTTTCCCAGCCTTGCTTTTATTCCCTCCCCCAAACTCCGGTTTGCTCTTTCTACCAGCCCATTTGTCTGGGGGTGTTTTACGGAGGCAAAATGCTGTTGAATGCATAATTTTTCACACCAGTCTTTGAATGGGTTGTCTCGGAATTGCTTCCCATTGTCTGATATGATTTCTCCCGGAAGACCGAACCTGCACACGATGTTTTCCCATACAAACTTTTTTACTTGGTTTCCTGTGATAGTTGCTACTGGTTTTGCTTCTATCCATTTGGTAAAGTAATCCATGGCCACTATTAGGAATTTGACTTTTCCAGGACCTTCCGGGAAAGGTCCAGCTATGTCGATACCCCATTTGTAAAATGGCCACGGAGATGTGATCGGATTCAAATTTTCCTGCGGATTTCTTGGGATAGGTTTGTGCACTTGGCATTCCTGGCATGCTTTTATAAGTGCCCTTGCGTCCTTATGCATTGTCGGCCAGTAATATCCAATCCTTAGGGCTTTGGCAACGACGGATCGTGTGCCCGCATGCATACTACATGAGCCCTCATGTATTTCTCGTAAAACATAGTTTGCTTGTGAAGGTCCCACACATCGGAGCCATGGGCCTAGAAAGGATTTTTTGTACAGTATTCCGTTGATGATTGCGAAACGCTATGACCTACGCTTTATTGCTCTTGCCTTTTTCCTTTCTGCTGGTAAAGTTTCATCCGTGAGATATTCGTGAATTGGGGTCATCCAGGACTCCCCTTCTTCTTCCACCACGGCGAGCACCTCACTCTCGTTCACTGATTTTTCCTTCAATTCTTCTACTAACACTTGTTTGCTGAGATGTGCGAAGCTGGTGGATGCTATTTTGCTTAGTGCATCTACTTTTTTGTTCTTGCTTCTTGGAACTTGCTTTATTGAAAACACCCGGAAGGTATTGGTCAGCGCTTTTACCTTCTCTAAGTATTTGATCATGTTTGTTTCTTTTGCTATGTAAGTCCCATTCACTTGGTTTGCTACCAGTTTTGACATTTACTTGGAGGCTTTGGACGCCTATTTTTTCCGCTATCCGCAATCCTGCTATCAAGGCTTCATATTCTGCTTCATTGTTGGTTGCTTCAAACTGAAATCTTAAAGCATATGTAAACTCTACCCCTTCCGGATCCGTGAGTATCACTCCTGCTCCGCACCCGTCAACGCAAGATGACTCGTCCGTAAACAAGGTCCACTGTGCCGGGAGCGATTCTTCTTCCTTTGCGGAATCATTCTGACCTTCTTCTTCTGGTCTTTCTACGATAAAATCGGCTAGCACTTGTCCTTTAACCGATACTTTTGGCCTATAATGTATGTCAAACTCCCCTAGTTGTATGCTCCACTTTTGCATCCTACCAGCGACTTCTGGGTTTGATAGTATGTTTTTGATGGGTTGATCTGTTATTACTATGATTGGATGAGCTTGAAAGTATCTTCTTAGCCTTTTGCTTACATGTACTAATGCTAGCACCACTTTTTCCATGGGGGTGTAGTTTACTTATAGACCCCTTAGAGCCCGGCTGACAAAGTAGATTGGCATTTGCTTGGCTTCTCTTTCCGTTATTAGTACAGCGCTAATCGCTTCCTTGGATGCTGCCAGGTAGATGATGAGTTCCTCTTGTTCTTTCGGAGCGGTAAGCATGGGTAACTTTGCTATGTGCTCCTTCATCTGTCTAAATGCAGCTTCCGCTTCCCCTGTCCATAGAAAGTCACTCTTCCTTATGCATTTTTTCAAAGTTTTGAAAAATGGTAATGATTTCTCTACTGACTTTGCTAAAAACCTGTTTAAGCTTGCCAACTTCCCATTTAATTTATGCACGTCTTTCAAGTATTTTGGTGATTGAAGGCTTAATACGGCGTCTACCTTGTCTGGGCATATCTTAATGCCTTTAGTATTAACCTGGTATCCTAAGAACATTCCTTCTTCAACTCCAAAGGTGCACTTCTTTGGGTTCAGCTTCATGTTGATTTTTCTAAGCGTCTTGAATGTTTCTTCTATGTCGCGGACAATTTCATCCTCCGTGCGGCTTTTTATGACCAAATCATCCACGTATACCTCAAGGTTTCTACTAATTTGTCCGTAGAATGCCTTGTCCACTAGTTGTTGGTAGGTTGCACCGGCGTTTCTTAGGCCGAAAGGCATTTTTGTATAGCAAAAAATGCCTTGATTTATAATGATCGCGGTTTTTTCTTCATCCTCTTCTGCCATTTGAATTTGGTGATACCCCTTGTATGCATCCAGGAAGCATTTAAAGGGGAATCCGCATAGGGATTCGACCTTCCAGTCTATTTTTGGCAGAGGGTAACCGTCATTGGGACATGCTTTGTTGAGGTCATTGAAATCAACACACATTCTCCAACTGTTGTCACTATTCTTTACCATCACCGGGTTGGAGAGCCAATCATGATAATGAACTTCCCTTATGATCCCAGCCGTCATCAGCTTACTAACCTCGTCGTTGATTGCTATGTTTCTTTCTGCGGCTTGGCCCCTTTTCTTTTGTCTAACCGGTTGACAACCTTTCCGTACATTCAGCCTATGTTCCGCTATGTGCCTTGGAACACCCGTCATATCCGTTGGGGTCCAAGCAAATATCTCCAAACTCTGCTGAAGTAGGTTACATAGCTTTTCTCTGGTTTTCTCCGTAAGGTTGGAACCAATCATCACTGTCTGCTCTGGGTGTTCCAGATTGATTGCCACTTTTACCCTTTCTTCTCTTACTTTGTTGACTGTGATGGGTTGTTCCTCTGGTTCGGAGACCATCGCACATTCAACTGGGATAATTTTACTACTCTTTAGCTTGATTATTCCTCCCGTGACTGGAAATTTTATCATTCCATGCGTTGTTGATGGTACTGCTTGTATCTTTCGTAACCCGGGCCTTCCATTGATTCCGTTGTGTGAAGATGTCGATCTTACCACCATGAAATCCATCCATGTCGACGTTGAGTGTTCATCATCTCCTATTTTCACCAAGAGTGTTATCTGTCCCAATTGTCATTTTATTTCGCCGCTGAACCCTATTAATGAGGTAGTAGCTGGGACCATTTGATTCTTTATCTCTGGATGCAGTCTATTAAAACAGTGCTCATAGAGTATTTCAAAAGATGACCCTCCGTCGATACATATGTGGTGCACTTGATGGCCTCCGATCTCCGCTTCTATTATTAGGGGGCCTTCCGTCCCTTCATCGTCCTGCAAATGTGGGAACAACATTTCTGGATTGGGTGAAAAGCTTTGAGTTATCTTTTGTCTTATTGCCTTTTGTCGCGACTGAATCATTAGAATTGCCTGAGGTTTCTCTTTTCTGGAGGTTTCACCTTTCTTTTTCGGCTGGTCTTTTCCGCTGCTTTGCTTCTGTTCCCGAATTATGTGCGACAGCTTCCCCGCTTTGAGCATGTCCTCAATTTGCTTTCTTAGATGGTTTCATTCATCTGTATTATGCCCCACTTCTCCGTGAAACTCGCAAAACTTATTTGCGTTTCGCTTTTCAACCGGAGTTGTCATTGAAGGTGGGGTTTTGAATTTTTCCTTTTTAAGGCCAGAAATATCCTCGGGGTTTTTGTGAGAAGGGTGAACCTGTCCGGCCTTTTCTCTTGCTTATGTTGGTTGCGGAAGCTTCCCCCTTTTTTGGAAATTTTGCCTATGACCCCCTTCCTGGTGTCTCTAGGCCGGAGGGGCTTTTTTCCTTTTTTGATTTGAGGCCGCCTCCTGTCCTTGAAGGAAAGTGTGGCCCACCTGCATCATTTCGTCTACTATTTTTGGAATCTTCTCGTGAAATCTTTTTATTGATATGCTTCCGGATTAGGATTCCTTGCACGAATCCAGGAGTATTTATCATGCATTCCGGTGCTCCTTTAACATTTCCACTTTCCGACTTATACCTTTGTATGAAGTCTTCTGTGGACTCTCCATCTCTTTGCTTGATGTTGTGGAGCACGCTTGGGGTCTCTGATGCACTTTTTCTGTTGGAGGTAGTTTTTCAGGAAATACTTCTATCAGTCTTTGTAATGTCTATGGATCTCTGGAGGAGGAGCTCGTCTCAACCACACCAAGAGCGTTCGGTGAGTGGGATTTGACCATGTGGCATCATGTTGCATGGTCAACCTCTCCATTTTTTGCTGCTGCCTGGAAGATTTTCAAGTGATCTTCAGGATCTTCGCTTCCGTTGTATGTTTTTTACATGACTTGGCATTCGTGTTTTTGGGGTAGTCAAAGTGATGGATTCCAAGGATGTGACGGATCAGGCTAACAAACAGAACCCAAGGTTGGGAGAGATCGTCATCTTCGACACTGGACTTCTTTCTTCGTGATTTAGACTTCCAGTGCCCTCCCTCACTATCTTCGCTTTCAGAGTGACCTTTCGTATACCTTGAGCTTTCCTGACAGTTGTCGGAGTACACGGATGTGCTCCGTCCTCTGCTTCATAGTCTTTTGAACACGGTACCTTCCTTTCTTGCCTTGTCCTTGTATTCATGCCGCGGCGATCTTGATCTTTCACGCCTCAATCTGGTGAAGACGCTAGGATTGTGGCAGCGTGGCTTGCGAAGTGCGCCTCTTGTCTTCTTGGCGACATATGTCATAGACTCAGAAATACGCTGATTCACTGCGCCATAGATGGTCCTTCTTCGGACCTTGCCAAATTCAAAGCTGCGCTTTACTTCTCCAGCTTTTCATTTCTTTCGTCTACTCATTTGATCATTCTTTTCTGTCATGGATCGGTGAGTAGTTTCTCATAGTGCTTTCGCACAGACAGAAGAACTCTCAAGATCTACAACGGATGTTGTTCGCGCGAGCCTTGGGGGGTTTGTTTGTTTATTCCATGACGGTTTCCGCACATCCAGATTGGGGTTGGTCTGGGGTTTAGGTTGTTTTCGTGATTTGCTCATGGGTGAGTATTTTCATGGAGCAGCAGTTATATCGGTCCTACGGGGATTGGCGCCATACTTGTTAGTACAAAAAAGGAGTACGGGAGTGAATATAATCTAGTTCACTTGTTGGATTGGCAGGTGAACGGGCATATGATGTAGATCTTGTACATCAAGTAATGAAAAGGTGATCTGCAAAATGAGGTGTAAACTTGTTTGCCTTACCGCAGGGCGGACCCTGGCGATTAAGCCTCCGGCGTTAAAGAGTAAGTTACATGTTTGTCAGAGAATGTCAGAGTAGGTGTGTGTGTTAATGATAGGGAAAATTGTATCTTTGTGGGGTTCAGAGTAAACTTTTTTTATAGCATGCCAAATATTAGGTTTTCCTGATATTTCGCTTATTTCTGTTAGTAGGCAGAAGTGGGGACCTATTTGTGATAACGGATCAGCTTGTAATCGTGTGTTCATGCAGGAACGCTCTAATTTCTCTTTGCGAACGTCCTGCTAGTCGCGGAGATTTTTCATGTCCTGGCTTGCTTCTCCGCGCCGTTCCGAGTACGGAAATGGACTTTTCGACGGAGAGTGTTATTTGCTTGGTTGGGACCGGCGGGGCCCATTGTATGATATGCGCAGGACCTGAGGCCTGGTACACCTATTATACGTCAACGTTTTTTCACGACTCCAATGTGTTCTTTACGCCATCGTATGCACCCGGGCCATGTTCCCACCACTTTCTCTACAGTCTATAATCAATCTTAAAACAAAGATTCAGACGACACAACCACAAAAACAAGTCAAGAAAAAATACAAGGATTGATGGTTGTCCAACCTGTTGAAGAATGCCAGCGGCTTCTTCCTTCTTTTCTTAAGCCTTGCCCTGGGACGTATTGGTGGCATGAGCAGCCTTGTCTGCCACTTGGCTGGCTTTGTCTTTTAACGTATTTGTGGCATAGGCAGCCTTATCTGCGGCTTGGTTGACTGTGTCTTTTTACTGTTATCTGCAGCGTTTCTTAGTTTGGGCACTTCCAATATGTTACATGTTGATATTATTATCACACAGGATGAGTGAAGGATATATTAAGTGAAGTTGGCATTATTTGATGTATGAGATATTACCTGGGCCTCACTGTGGGCTTCTCTTGCACTCCATGTTGCTCGTCATTCTACATGTGTATTAGGTGATTGTTGTTTTGCTTATGTTTATGATTGTGTTGTTTAGATTGTAATTGAGTTATGAAGGAAGAAAGGGTATAAATATTAAATGGTGGTGTTTGGGTAAACCGGGTTATTACACGTAAAAATGTAAAATCTTAACCCTTGGTTAGTATTAGTGGATAATTAGGTCCAAGCCCGTTTGTGGGTTTAGGGCCCGTTAGGGTTTCCATTATGTCTCATGTATTCTCTATATATTGTGCTGAAATAATACATCATACTTACGGGTTTTCATCATCTAACATGGTATCGAAGCGGGTTTGATTTCTCAGACCTAGGTGGGATACGTTTAAGCCGACTCCCTCCCCTAATTCACCCGTTATATCTTAAACTTCTCATCAGTTCAAATTACCGTTTCATCAAACAAGCTATCTATGCATAATACCGATACAACAATTGGTGGGATCCACCCTTTTGAGGTCTTTTTTTTATTCATTGGATTGCGATGTGAAAGTAAGAGGTTGAGAGGGTAGATCTTTGATCTATACGTTTTTCTTTTTCTTTTTTATGCTAAAAAAAATTATGTTTTGTCAATTGTTAGTGATTTGTGTTATTTGTGCTAAGATCATAAATCCACACGGTTGTTATTCATGTCGGTGATTTGTGCTAAGGTCACAAATCCGCATGATTATTATTTGTGTTGGTAATTTGTGCTAAGGTCACAAATCCACACGATTGTAGGATACTTTGGGTTATCCTTTATGTTTCGGGATACTTTGGTTTATCCCTTTTAAAAAAAATCTTTGTTTTATCTATGTTTATCAGTTAGCTTGAAGATTTGTCTCCACGTGTTGGCGGATTTCTTCAACAACTAATTATGTTCGTGTGAGACACTTTGATTTTGTTGTTGTTTGAAGATCAGTCCGAGCTTTCATCAAGTTATGTTTTTATTCCGTTAATGTTTTGTTTTTTTCTTTTCTAGTTTACTACTTCAGTTCGAGCTTTCGAGATTTCCCCGCTTAGACTGCAGGGGAGTATTAGTGGATAAATAGGCCCAAACTCGGTTTGTGGGCTCCGGGTCTATTAAGGTTTCTCTATTCTTGTACTCTATAAATAGTGATCAAATAATATGTCATAACCTACAGTTTTTTTATCATCCAACATTTAGTTGGTTTCCTGCTTTTGACTTGGACATTCTCCCTTTTAGTACTCCAATCCTAGTATTTCTTCCCACATATGCCAAATAAACTGACACTTTTTTAGTCCCAATGTCCCATTTTGAAACACGTGCAAATTAAACATTTATAAAACTCGGTGAAGATAGGTTAAATGAAATGTTTTAAAACCCGGTTGATCTGGCCGTTGAAAACTGGCTCGTAGACCGGGCCTGATGTGATCGGGTTTTTGGTTGTTTAATAATTGAATTGAACCGCCGGTTTTCTTTTTACTCGGTTTGATAAACCCTGTCGGGTCATGACTTTTTTTATATAAAATTTAACAAAACCTTTTTCTCCAAAAACCTTTCTAAATTTAATTGAAAAGTTGAAGTGTTAATAATATGTTAGATTAAAATAGAGGTTCTAACATAACTTAAAAACACCTACTAATATTGTCTTTTATAGTATATTTTAACTTGGAATCTATAAATAATTGTTTTTTACAAATTTTTTTTATATATATAATATATATCTATATACTATTATATACTATTTATATATATATCTATATATATTTAAAATAAAAAATAAAAGCTTATAGTATAGCTAAACATTTTCATTAGGTTTTAATTAAACGAAAGATAAATTATAATATCATACAACATTACATATTAAATATATGAATAAATTATACATAAGTATAGAATTGGTTTGCCCTGACGGTTTAACTGGTTTGTACAGGTTAAACCGACTTAACTAACCTTGTTAATATAAGAATAAGGTTTTAAAACATTGGTTTAATGTCGAGGTAAGAGCGTCACCAAGGGTAACCTTTGGAAGGTGTTACCACTGCGAGAGGTATCGCGTTCGCAGCCTCACGTGTGGGGTTTTCTTTCAGGAGCGCAAAAGGGTGAGGTATCGATCCCAAAGGCGAAGATTTGAGTCTTGCATACTGCTCATTTGGATGTCAATGTGAGCTCGAATCACTAACAACTTATCTTGCGTCGCCGTTTAAAAAAAATTTAAGGTAATAGGTGGATTGCTAATAGTTTTACTTATTAAAATAAGGATTTTTCATGTATTTCAATCTAATAACGATGGTTTGAATCCCTACGCTCCCGCGACGGTAGGCGCGGGTGTTCGTTAAGGATGAATGTGGCTCGGCGGGATGTTTCGCTGTAGCGGGTTTTGCCTACGTTTAAGGTCACAGTTTTTTCCTTTCTTGTATCATTACATGAGCTTGTAAGCTCTTAAATGAGCTAATGAGTTTTTTCATTTCTTGTATCATTACATGAGCTTGTACGCTCTTAAATGAGCTAATGGTTGCACATGTATTTTCAGTGTACTGTGACATTGTTTGTGTAGCGTATAAGTTACATTCTTATATACACATTGTTGTGTAGTGTAAATATTATTTTAAGCTAAACGTTGCTTGTGGCATGAAATTGGAGGGGGGTTGGGGGGACGGCGTTCTTTGTTATTGTTATGTAAGTTTTCGTTAGTTGTAAACCTCATCGATGTTGCTATTAAATGCGGAATCATATTGCCACCAATAATGCCATTTTTTTGTTTTCTTTTAGGATCCCCTAAAAAATACCATCATCGGCTGGGACCGTAACCCCTTTCTTCAGCCTGACACTTTTGTTTCTAACTGGTTCAATTTCTTCTTCACTTAAGTTACAGTTTGATTAAGTTTAGTAAAGCATGGTAAATTTAGTATGTCTTAAAACAGTATATGCTTGTGGTTAATTTGCAAATCATAACAACTTTTTAAACAGAACGTATTATTCATATTACATTTAGATTTCAGTAAGCATCATTTTTCGTTATGAGTTTTCACCAATATACAATTCCCTAAATAATCGTAAACACTGCTTGCTAAGAAAAAGTTTCCATTTTAATCTTAACAATAATCAAGGCAAAAGATATCACTACATTATACAAACAATATAAGACAGGTCTAATTTTTTTAAAGCCTTTCGTACAATATTCTGCGGCTGTGTTCTCTGCCACCGTTCTTTACACGTACTTGAGTACTGTAATTTACCCCCCCCACCTGAAAACAAAATGCGCACTAATTGTGACAATTCTAACATTAATAAGAAAAAATTTGGTGAACTATAAAGAAATCAATGGTTTCGTATCAGAAGTTATTTTACCTCACTACGAAGTTGGCAAGATAGTACTTATTAAATGTAATCTACGCGGCTTACATCACAACGAAGTTGGCAACTAGTATCTTGTTTACATATCTTAAGTAATCTAGCGGTAACCTCACAACCAAAGTTGGCAAGTAGTACTTGTTACATACTGTTATATTACATTTGATAGTGACACTTCAAAATGTATGTAGAATCTGATTAGTTTTGGGTTTCTCGTTAAAGTGAGCAGCTACTTTGCTTCTAAGAACTAAAATTGCATATTTGTTGCGAAACTTATCAAATACATAGTGTACTATTTCAGGTATAAGGCGAGGGATCCGACATGTTCTATTCCTCACAATCTAACTGGAATCCTAGGCTAATATTTATGTTGTAATTACGAAATTTGCTTATGAGCTTTATACAATATTCAGTTTATACTTTCCTTTTCCTATATGTTTGCCTTACTTTAATTTCAGTTCACCGAATTGATATTCCCCTATAGTGTACCAAGGCATAACTGTTATGTTAAACCTGCTAAACTTCTTTTTGCTTGCAAGTACAGCTTAACTGAATAAATTTAAAGATTCAATTGCATTCGAATTCATTGTATTGCTCTAAATTATGTATGGTTACCTCCGTCCTCTTGTTTTTATGGCTTCTTCCAAGACATCGTATCACTAGTCACCCCTCTGCTTCTTGTCTAACAGTTGCACCGTTTAATGTTTGATAATACACAAATACTAAAAACACAATCCTTAATTGGCCTTTTCTAACTCTTAACGTGTTTTTGAAATAATATAAAGTCGGGTAACTTGTACCCATGATAAGGCCGAAGTCTTGACTTTCAAGTTGCCTGGTCTGACACTATTTTCTCCGCATAATAGATCGCAAACTACGATTATTTAATGTTAAAATTCGTATTCTATCCTCTGTACCAATAAATTCTATCAATAAAATATGTAGCTGTAATACCTTATCAGATAATATAAACCTCAGGTTCAAGATACTTCGAGGATTCAATATCGAATTTATTCCGTCTTTATCTCTCTACTAACACAGATTATAATAAAATGAGATAATCTGACATGTAAGAAAGCAGTAACTGACTAAAAAAAGACCCAACACTCAAAGGCTCGAGGTGTAGTTTACAAATTCTTTGAAACAGTTGGTACCAATTTTTATAGCACATTTTGACCTCTAAAGTCGGTGTCTATATGGTTTGATTTAAAGTGAATACAATGTGTTAACTTGAAAGATATTTGTCTTGCACTTGTACTTCTAACTTTGTTTTGTAGCAAACAAATTTCGTAAGATCGATCCCTTGGTGCCCCGAACAAGGGGGAGCATACATCAAGGGGGAGTCTTGATATCGTCGATTTCTTTCTTCCTACAACAACTCGACGATCATCCTTTTTGAATTCGACAAAAAGGGGGAGAAATGGAACAAAACTCATTTAATAATTTGACATCTTTAATTTTATTTAAAATGAGTTTATATTTTGTCATCATCAAAAAGGGGGAGATTGTTAATACAAATAATGTCTAAAAACGTTATTTATATTTTTCGACCTCTCAACGTTTTGATAATAACAAAATGTAAAAACGTTTACAATAAAATTAAACGTTTACAAATTATTAATCGTAAAATTCCATTTCTAAGATTAGTGATCACTTAAGGTATGAACAAACAAATCATTAAGCATGATTAGTGATCAAGAAAATATTTTTCTCATCCATTACATTTTTACAAAAGATTTTCACAAAATTAATTATACAAAATATTTTCTAATTAAAAGAAAAGTTTTATTAAAAACTTAAAATTTGAAATTCAAATTTTCCCCTCAAAACGGAAGCTTCTATACCAGATACAACCTTCCCCACAAAAACAAAAAAAGGAGCGGAGTCTACTGGCGCCCCCCTTATAGGCCTGACGGCCCCCTTATATATATGGGACCGCCGCCAGTTACCGTTGGCTTTTCCTGTCTATAAATACTGGTCCACCCCTTGCTGAAAATCAGACCTCTTTGCACGAATTTTCTCACACTTCTTTCTCTCTCTAAAAACCTTCTTTCTCTCACTAAATATCTTGATCACTAACATCTCTTGATCTTGTTTCAAGTGATCTAATCTCTTCTTCTCATCTCTTCCCTCTCTTTCAAGTGCAAGAGAAGAACACTCGTATTCGCCAAGAAACGAAGTGTTGATTAGTGATCTCTCCTCCTTTCTTCTAAGTACCAAACCTCTATTGTAATTATCTTGTGTATTTGTGTGATTCGGATAGTGTGTAAATCCGATAGTGTAGATCTAGTGATTGTGTATTGATTGTGAAGTGGTAGATTGGTTCTAGCTAAGATTAGGACTCGACATCTAGCTTAGTGTCAGAAAATAACGTAAGCGACGTGTAAACGGTTTTCTCCGCCTAAAGGGAGCTTGTTGACATAGTGAAATCTCGAGTCGGATACTCGAGGAGTGGAGTAGGGCGAAGAGGTGCTTCGTAGCCGAACCACTATAAAATCTTGGTGTCTTGGTTTGGTTGTTCCTTTCCTTATCTCTTTACATTATTATTGTTGTTATCTAGTTTTAGTTTAGATAGTTATTGCTTATTCATATTATGGATTGGTTAAACATATAACTCGGATCTAAATATTTTGAAAGCAAACTTTTAAAATGTAAAACGAACATGTAAACTATCCAACCCCCCTCCCCCTTCTAGTTTCCACAATTGGTATCAGGAGCAAAGGTCACTCAAGATTTTTAAAATATACTGTATTTTAAAACTTGGATCGATCTATAGATTCCGACAAATATCTAGAAGTGCAATCCATGCAAAGACCACCACTTTTGAAAGTGATAGTTTTATTTATTGGAAAAATAGATTCGAGACATATGTTAAATCAAAAGATCTAGATATTTGGCATGTTATTACCAATGGTGATTTTCAACATATTGTACAAAATCCGAAAACCAAATTAGATGAGGTTATCCCTTTTGAAAAACAAAACGATGATCTCAAAAAGAGACTTGCAAAAAATAATGAAGCCAAAATGGTTATTTACAATGCTTTGCCAAGAAAAGAATATGAAAGAATTTTCATGTGTAACACGGCAAAAGAAATTTGGAAAACTTTGTTAATCACCCATCAAGGTAATAGCCAAGTCAAAGATAATAAGATCGACCTTTTGGTTCAACAATATGAACAATTCGTCATTTCCAAAGACGAATCTATAGATAGTGCTTTTGCTAGATTTAATACTATTATTACTAGTCTTAAAGCTCTTGATGAAGGTTATTCTAGTAAGAACTACGTAAGGAAGTTTCTTAGGGCTCTACATCCTAAATGGAGAGCAAAGGTCACGGCGATTGAAGAGTCGAAAGACTTAACGTCACTATCTCTTGATGAACTTATCGGGAACCTCAAAGTTCACGAAATGATCATCAAGAAAGATTTCGAAATAGTCAAAGAAAAAGTTGAAAGGAAATCTATTGCTTTAAAGGCTAAGAAAGAATCTAGTAATGAAGAGTGTTCAACTTCCGATAGCGAAGACGAAGAATGCGCCATGGCGGTAAGAAAGGTCAAGAAGTTCTTTAAAAGAAGAGGTAGATTCATGAGACAACCTCGGAACAACAAAAAGACATTCTAAAGAAGCCGTGATGATAAGAACGGTAAAAGTGATAGAAAATGCTTTAGATGCGGTGACCCAAATCATCTTATTGGAGAATGTCCAAAACCACCGAAAGATAAGAACCAAAGAGATTTTGTCAGAGGCTCTTGGAGTGATAGCGATGAAAAAGATGATGAGAAGGTCAAAAACTGTTAAGTAATAAGATATCACTAACAAGAGACAATGATCTGGAGGTCGAGGAGGATTAAACAAATAAGTTGCCATTGTATTATTTAGTGAGAGAAAGGAAAGATGTGTGTTTTCTAGAGAGACAAACACACATACCTTATTACAAGTAAAATGAATCCTCACTCCTTCCACCCCTTCATGGAAGTATGGAAGGGGTATTTATTGTCCTAGTGACACCTAACTATTGTAACTTGTCATTATTAGTCCCTACGTGTCACACTATAACTAAACTATTGTAATTCCGGATATGTCACCATATTTTAAGGCTAACAATCTTCCCCCCCAATTATGTGACATATGATAATTACTTTCAATTGTTCCTAAAGGTACAAATACAACACAAAATAAAAGTCATCCATACAAATTCCAAAGCTGAAGATGTCTTCTGAGTATCGCCTTGTCTTGAAAACTTGTCTCCAGCTTGGAATCTTCCATTATCTTTACTTGTACAGAACCATGTAGTATGTGCATGAACTGATTAACTTCCCCCTTAAAAAAAATTTTTTTTTTACCGTCAGCAGTCCGCAAAAAGCTTTCTTCATAGACTCCTTTAGGCGAAGTTTCTGAATCCCAACCTTCCCCCCAAACCAACATTGCCTATCTTAACAGCCAATTCTAAAAAACTGAGGTACTTGAAACAATCTTCATACATTCATTAACGTGCAGCAGCAGAAGTTATATAATTCAAACCAACAACCTACAAACCACTGCTTCTTAACATTAGGCTTGGTGAATATTCGGTTTGGGGATAACAGCGAAGAAATCAACCAACAATTCTTCTCACATGTATGCCAGAATACTCATAAACCATACGAAGTAAATAGTTATACATACTTCCCCCTTGGAATTGACATGGTAACATCAAAAGTCAACTAAGTCCCAGATGTATACATTTTCCCCCATGATGGTTTTGAACTCTCGGAAGCATCATTGTTGTGTACACACATATACTCGAGAAGTTCTTGTCTTAAGCACAAATCTTGAAATCCAAACGAAGCATTACTCTCTTGTCTTCGGAGACCGTAGAGGAGATGAAGCAAGAATCAAGAAAATTTGGTATAATCAAGGTCTTGTATATGAATCTCGTTGAAGAACTTTGAGAATTTTGCTTAGACTGTGAAGTATCTTTGTCTTGGAATGGCACAATAATATCCCGTGAGAATTGTTGATTACATCTCAACCTTTAAACTCTCTGGCTAACTTACCAACCTCGTATTCTGTCGGCTATTGTTATGATCACTTAGTGAAGTAAACTCGATATACCAAACTTGAAAATGAAGTAGAATCCCCTAAATTTGTTACTTAAGCTTGCACTATTGTTGATTAAAGAACGGTGCAAGATTAAATCTTTAAGTACTCTATACCCAACCAGAAAAGTATAAGAAGTACAACACCTCTTGAAATTATCCACATCGTCTTCTGCGTGTGACACTGAGTACTACAACGTAACTCCTTTAAGTGATAGTTAACCAGGTCTGCAACCAACCACCCCTGACTGCTGGTAACTAGATAATTCAAGTCTCAATCATAACCGTTGTACGTTCAAGCAAGTCATCAATCGATAGATTGGGTTTAAAGAAAAGGGGTAGCAAATAGAAGGAAGTCTCGATGATAAAATAAGTAGACGCCTTCGTGAAACTCAACTTCAATCTCAAATAAGGGATACCAAATCAACTTCGTGATCACTTGACATCGTAGTTCGAATCTTTAGCCGTTTGTCGTTTTAGTGAATCTTATTCGGATCATTTTTAGTGTTATGTATCGTGTTTGTTATGTTGTTGTTCAAGAATGTTGTTTAACTAGGACACATGTTATTTTTGAATGTCGTTAACGGATAAACATCGTCTAGCTTAACTTTGTCATGATAGTCTTTTTTGTACCCGGCTTAATTCATCATACTTGGACTATTCAATAAAACATCAATACGTTTATCAATTGCTATACCTGGTCCAACTATCACAACCCAATTGACCATAAAACTCGGCCCATGTTTTATTATTATACTTGGCCCATTCTCTTTTTTTTGTTAATACTCGGCTGTGATAAACCCACCAGCCCATCACTAATACAAAAATCTGTTAAGGGCCCAACTTCCATAAAATCATACCACCCGGTCCAAACAATTTGGGATATAATCTTCAATTGATTATAACATTTTCCCTAATCACATTTCTCACAAAATGTACCCTAAACATATTCTAACAGCCTCTCACATCTCCTCTCTTCAATACACATCATCCAATTAAACCCCAATCCCTCTTCAATCTTCTCAAAAAAAACGAGTATATCAATTAATCCATCATAATCTCAAACACCACGAGTAAACACATAAGCCCTTTTTGTCGTCGATGAATCAGCTTGAAGATCGAACGAACTAATAACCTAAGCCACGACTTATTAGTTTCGTTATAAGATAGACCCACGAACCAAGATACGGCTTCAAGATCTTGTACAAGGTCTCGGGTAGGTTGTGTGTTATGATTGTGTTTTCTAAATCGAAACAAAGATTGATTGTAACATAATTGTTATAAATCAAATCTTTAATTTCAAATATATAAAAAAAATGGCATACATCTTCACAGGTCAATGATGTTATCATGTGTAATCTTAAAAGAGTTTTGGTTTATAACCTCTTAACACGATTCTGAGATCTTAGTTATTATTTATGATTGAGTTTTGATTGATTGGATTTGGAGGATGGAGATGGATTAGAAGTTGTATAACTGTGATGAAGGGATTGTAGGTTAGTTTTTAGATTTGGATTTGTGATGTTGTAATGAGGCTGTGACGATTAAATTTGTAAGATGGGTCTGGATTTGTGATGACGTTATATGTTGATGTATTTGTTGTTAAGTCATAATCGAGTCTGGTTTTTTGTCATTACAAGATCTAGTTTAAATTTTTTGGTCAACTGTTGATTGGTATAGCAAAACGCAATCTCAAACAAATTTTTGCCAGCGTTTCTATTCATAAAAATCATAAAAAGGTCTTCTTGTAAGTCAAAACGCAATGGCAAAACGCAACCATCAAGTCGCAATGTTGAACCGACGTTGACCAGACAAAACACAATGTCACTTTCGTACTTCTCCTTAAAAACCGAATCTGGGTTTTTTTCTCTTTCATCAAAACGCAACCAAGAAGATTATACAAGAAATGAGCTCGAAAATATTCTTATAAGATTAAAACAACAGATCGAGACCAAAACTTATAACAACAATAATCATGTTTATGACTTTGTCACAAGAAAAAGCACACGAAAAAAATCATGAATGAACAGTAACAGTATAGTGAATGAACAGTGTATGAACAAGTATGAACAGTAACCGGACAACAACAAAACACATGATATGATACACCCCTGCAGCTCTGATGCCAATTGTTAAAAATAAGATATCACTAACAAGAGACAATGATCTGGAGGTCGGAGAGGATTAAACAAATCAGTTGCCATTGTATTATTTAGTGAGAGAAAGGAAAGATGTGTGTTTTTTAGAGAGAGAAAACATACACACCTTATTACAAGTAAAATGAATCCTCACCCCTCCATGGAAGTACAGAGGGGGTATTTATAGTCCCAGTGACACCTAACTATTATAACTTGTCATTATTAGTCCCTACGTGTCACACTATAACTAAACTATTGTAATTCCAGATATGTCACCATATTTTAAGGCTAACAAAAATGAAACGTGTCTTGTAGCTCATGCATCAAGTGAGGTATGTTCTGAATCATCTTACTTTAGTGATGAAAACTCATCAATTGATGATTTAGCTTTAGTCAACGAATATGATAAGTTATGCAAAATGAGTCTAAAGATAATCACTAAGAACAAAAGGTTAAAAGCTACTATAAATAGTATAGAAAATGAGCTTAGAGAATTAAAAGATAAATTATCCACACTCAAAAAAATAATGGAGTTGATCTCGATTGTGCAAAGTGTCATACGCTTAAAATTGAGAATGAAAAACTCAAAGAAGAATCCACTAGCTTAAATAAATTTGAAAAGAGTACACATTGCTTAAATGAAATGTTAAGTAATCAAAAACCCTCCGGTGATAAACTAGTTTAGAGTTTAATTCATTTGAAGCATCATATAGTGGAACTAATGAAATAAAATTTGTGAAAGCTCAGTAAATGGTGTCCTCTGATGGAGGTCCCATAAATAATTATGGGACCGCCACCAGCAATGCCTGGATCTGAAAAAAGTGTGTCTTTTCAAAAATATATTTTGGGTCCTAGACCAAAACACATAATTGTAAACAAAGCCAAAGATCCCGTTGCTAGTGACAATGAAGTTAAACAATTCTATAAGTCATTGTCAAAACCCGGAGTTGGATTTTCGAAACCAAATTTTAGATCAAAAACTCCACCTCCTAGAAGAGTCAATAATAATTATCCTTGTGCCAAAACACCGCAACCAAAAAGGAACATTGGTCGACAAAATCGACCTCATGGCTTTCCCGTAACTTGGAACAACTTTCCACGCCAAAGTTACATGCCATGGGAAATGTGTTCTCCATTTCCCAATCCCAACCAATTGCATCAAATGCAAGGGATGTTTAGCACTAACAACTTTGGACCCATGAGATATTGGGGACCAAATGTTTGAGTCATTGTACTATATAAATAGATATGCCTTGGAGTCGACTTGTAACCCGACGAATGAATCAAGGATAGCGGATGCTCTAAACATATGACGAGTAACCGAAAGCTCTTCTATACTTACAAGGCATACAATGGAGGTAACATTATTTTTGGTAGTAATCTTCGCGGTAACATCATTGGTAAAGGTACGATTTCTAATGACTCTCTCAAAATAGATAATGTAGAACATGTTGATAACTTAGAATTTAACTTGCTAAGTATAGGACAAATATGTGATAATAAGTGTAGAGTAACTTTCTCTAAACATGATAGTGAAATCACTAAGGACGGTAAAGTCATAGGTAAAGGTATTAGGAAGAAAGGCTTATATGTGATGAAATTAGGAAATAAGCCAAAGGATTAAATTTGTCTAGCAACGATTGATGAAAATTCCACATGGTGGCATAGGAGATTAGGTTACGCAAACATGCATCTCATCCAATCGTTAGCTTCTAAGGAATTATTTAGAAACCTACCTAAGCTTAAGTTTGATCAACATTTTTGTGATGCTTGCAAAATGGGAAAACAAGCTCATGCTAGTCACAAAGCTAAGAATATAGTCTCAATGACTAGATGCTTAGAACTTCTCCAATAGGATCTCTTCGGTCCATCTGCCGTACGGAGTTACGGAGGAATCCGCTACACCCTAGTCATAGTAGATGACTACTCTAGGTATACTTGGACTAGATTCCTTAAGGATAAAACTGAAGCTTTTGATCAATTCGAAATATTTAGTAGGAAAATCCAAAACCAATTAGGTTGTTCAATAGTGTCAATAAGAACCGACCACGGTAGAGAATTTGATAATGAGGTGCAATTTGGAGAGTTTTGTAATGCCAATGGTATTACACATAACTTCTCGGCTCCACGCACTCCTCAATCAAATGGCGTGGTCGAAAGGAAAAATAGGACACTTCAAGAAATGAGTAGGACTATGTTGAACAAGCAATCGTTACCACAAAAGTTTTGGTGTAACGCCGTAGATACTTCAACATACATTTTCAACCGAATTCTCATTAGAGCCATTCTAGGAAAAACACCTTACAAACTCTTAAGAGGTAGGAAACCTATGTTAGATTATTTTAAAGTGTTTGGAAGCAAGTGCTTCATTTTGAACACCAAAGACTACCTTACCAAGTTTGACCCAAAGTCATACGAAGGTGTCTTTTTAGGTTATTCTCAAAATAGTAAAGCCTACATCATCCTAAACAAACATACTAGGAAAGTCAAAGAATCACTTAACATGACATTCGATGAAACCCCTCCACCCTCTAAGACATCACCCTTGGTGGATGATGACTTAGATGAAGAAGAATCAATTAAGGTCACCAAAAAGAAAAACCTAGAAAGTGACATTGTGGATGAAACTTTAAAGATTGACGAAATTGTCAATATTAAGGAATCTAGGAACCATCCATTAGAAAATGTTATAGGAAACCTTAACCAAAGAACCCTTAGGTCACAAGCCCAAAACCAAAGTAACTTCTTTTGTATTATATCAACTATAGAACCTAAGAATGTGAATGAAGCGTTAGGATATAAAAGTTGGATAATCGCCATGCAAGAAGAATTAAATCAATTCATTGCTAACGACGTTTGGGAATTAGTTCCACAACCTAGGAATATGACAATCATAGGAACTAAGTGGGTATTTATAAATAAGTTAGACGAGAACAGTGTTGTTTCTCGAAATAAGGCTAGGTTAGTTGCTCAAGGCTATAATCAACAAGAGGGCATCGATTATGATGAAACTTATGCTCCAGTTGATAGACTTTAGTCTATTAGGATATTATTAGCTTATACTTGTACCTTATATTTTAAAATATTCCAAATTGATGTAAAAAGTACATTCCTGAATGGTCTTATCAATGAGGAGGTATACGTGGCACAACCTCCAAGATTCATTGATTTCGAAAAACCAGATCATGTTTATAAATTAAAGAAAGCTTTATATGGTCTTAAACAAGCACCCAAAGCTTGGTATGATAGATTAAAAGCTTTCCTTATTAAACATAAATATAAAATAGGAATGGTAGATAACACTCTTTTTACTAAGAAGAAAAGTTCAAATCTCATCATTGTTCAAATATATGTCGATGACATTATATTCGGTTCGACTTGTCAAGCCATGTGTGATGAATTTCCCAAAATCATGCATGACGAGTTCGAGATGAGCACGATGGGTGAACTTAACTTCTTCCTTGGATTACAAATAAAACAAATGGAAGATGGTATCTTCTTTAATCAATCTAAGTATATTAAAGAAATGCTTAAGAAATTTGGCTTAGAAGATTCTAAACCAATGAAAACCCTCATGTCTTCCGATACTAAACTCACAAAAGACGAAGAGTGTGAGTCGGTAGATAGTACCAAGTATCGAGGCATGATAGGTAATTTATTATACCTAATGGCAAGTAGGGCCCGATATCATGTTTAGTGTCTGCTTTTGTGCTCGCTTTCAAGAGGCTCCCAAAACCTCTCACCTTGAAGCGGTTAAACGTATCTTCCGATACATTAAAGGCACTACGCACTTAGGATTATGGTATCCTAAGGGGACTGGCATAGAAACTATAGTATATGCCGACTCTAATCATGCGTGAGATTATGTGGATCGAAAGAGCACTAGCGGTATTTGTACATTCATGGGATGTTGTTTGACATCTTGGTTCTCGAAGAAACAAACCGCTCTTGCTATATCCACTACCGAAGCTGAATACGTAAGCGCCGGAAAGGCATGTCAACAAGCACTATGGATGAAACAAGCTCTCATCAACTATGACATACGACTCGACGACGTTCCCATCATGTGTGATACCAAAGGCGCGATTGACCTTAGCAAAAACTCGGTGTAACATTCTCGTACCAAACACATTGAAATACATCACCACTTTCTTTGTGATAATGTCCAAAAAGGACATATATCAATCAAAAAAGTGTCATATGTTGACAATATTGTCGACATTCTTACGAAACTCCTTAAACGTGAATCGTTTAACCATCTACGTCTTGGTTTAGGAATGATGGAACACATTCCATAAATCATATTATTTTGCTTCTCCTTCTCCTGTCTCAATTCTAGTCCTTGTTCCATTCTGTGCCGTGACAACTTGAATACTTCATCCGAAGTACTTTAAGTATTTTTAATTCGCGAAATGCAAATTAAAATGTCACTCCTCTTCGTAAAATTTTCTTCAAAAACTAAGTACAAAACCCTTTACTAAGGGCGGCCCCCATACCATAGGCGGCCCCCAATATATTTGGGACAGCCAATCCATATTTTACACTTAGTCAAAAAATTTCAAACCACAAACCAAACATCCCTCTTCATGCTGCAAGTGACGAACACGAACACAAAACCACCAAAAACTCAAAATCACCCATTAAAACACAAATTGAAGATAAAATCAACACTTACAATCATTCACAACATCGTTAAGATCATCAATTGTAAGTCATTTCATCTATTTTTTTCAATTTGAGTCTAGGGTTCATGATGAACACCAAAAATTAAAATTGGGGATTTTTGATTTTTCTTTCAATTTCATACAATTAGGACTACTAGGATACAATGTATAACTAATATGCTTCCCATAGACATAGGACTTGCATATATTAGTGAATTTGTTGAAAAATTGATTTTGAACCAAAACCCTAATTTTATTTTCAAATCACTCACTTTAGGAACATAATAAAATTGTTGTTGTGTATTGTTAATACAACCTAAAAACGTTTTCAAACAAATGCTTAATGATCTCATGAACACATTTCAAGATACATAATTCATATGTATTTCTCGACTTGTTTGAATGAGCAAAATCAAACTATGAAGCGTTTAGATTAACTCTTAGGATTTTATGTTTAGGTCGAGTTAATCGTTACTCCACATTTGTTACGTTTAGGCACACACTAGAAACAATGCTCATGACATATTACAAGTAAAAAGTAATAAAATGTGATTTCATTTTCTTTTAGGAAATCATGCCTCGCAAATCTTCTGAAGGTTACAAAAATACAAGACACTATATCCCTAAAATATCACATGAATTCCGTTCTCTAATAAAAGAAAAACTAAGAAACCTTAAAGAGTGTTACATTCACAAGGGTCGGGTGGTTTTTGATAATTTTACGAATCTAAACAATGTTCGGTCTTTGTTCCATTTTGTTAAGTTTGAGTGTCTCCTTGAAATCAATGAAGTAGTGTGTTCTCATTTTATTCTTGAGTTTTACAGTTAGTATCGATTGAGTTATTCTGACTAAGGTAAAATGTTTGTTGAATTTGTTATTCATAATCAATACTTCTCTCTTTCTCTTGAAGACTTTGCTCAAATTCTTAGAATACCTTGTGAGGGTGCGTGTGTCTTTAGTGACAGATGGTCACTTGATCAAATTTTTCTAGCAACGATTGATGAAAATTCCACATTGTGGCATAGGAGATTAGGTCACGCAAATATGCGTCTCATTCAATCATTGACTTCTAAGGAATTAGTTAGAAACCTACCTAAGCTTAAGTTTGATCAACATTTTTGTGATGCTTGCAAAATGGGAAAACTGCTACACCATAGTTATAGTAGATGACTACTCTAGGTATACTTGGACTAGATTCCTTAAGGATAAAACCGAAGCTTTCGATCAACTCGAAATATTTAGTAGGACAATCCAAAACCAATTAGGTTGTTCAATAGTGTCAATAAGAACCAACCACGGTAAAGAATTTGATTATGAGGTGCAATTTGGAGAGTTTTGTAATGCCAATGGTATTACACATAACTTCTCGGCTCCACGCACTCCTTAATTAAATGGCGTGGTCAAAAGGAAAAATAGGACACTTCAAGAAATGAGTAGGACTATATTGAATGAGCAATCATTACCACAAAAATTTTAGTGTAATGCCGTAGATACTTCAACATACATTCTTAACCGAATTCTTATTAGAGCCATTCTAGGAAAAACACCTTACGAACTTTTGAGAGGTGGGAAACCTACTCTTGACTATTTTAGAGTGTTTGGAAGCAAGTGCTTCATATTAAACACCAAATACTACCTTACCAAGTTTGACCCAAAGTCATACGAATGTGTCTTTTTAGGTTACTCTCAAAATAGTAAAGCCTACATTATCTTTAATAAACACACTAGGAAAATCAAAGAATCACTCAACGTGACTTTTGATGAAACTCCTCCACCCTATAAGACATCACCCTTGGTGGATGATGACTTAGATGAAGAAGAATCTATTAGGGCAACCAAAAAGAAAAATCTAAAAAATGTTGTTAAGGATGAAACACTAGAAATTAACAAAATAGTAAATATTAAGGAATCTAAGAACCATCCTTTAGAAAATGTCATAGAAAACCTTAACCAAAGAACCCTTAGGTCACAAACTCAAAACCAGAGTAACTTCTTTTGTTTTATATCAACTATAGAACCGAGGCTTTAGGTGATAAAAGTTGGATAGTCGCTATGCAAGAAGAATTAAATCAATTCATTGATAACGATGTTTGGGAGTTAGTTCCACAACCTA